>JAQGBY010007883.1:0-11267 GCA_034698785.1 Mycogona germanica
GGTTTAATTTTTTCATTTTAAATAATAGTTTACTATTATTATATTATTAGGGTTTCGCCAACTCTTATCGCCTTTTTGGGTTTGCGTCCAGTATTCCGTTCATCCCTATCTCATTTTGAATATATCGGCGTGTACTACTCCTTATTAGTAATTAATATATTTTACTTATTCGATTTTTATTCTACAATTTCACGTTTTGACAGTTACCTAAGATAATCTCTTGTGAATGTAATTGTAAGTTAAGATATTGAATAGTAGCTCAAATTGCTGAACCTCATACTATACACATACTATGGACTATGGACATTGCTGAACATCAAAATATGCTGTCAGTTGAAGAGCATGATAGCAATCTGCTTTCAATTGAAGCATTTAAATCGTCCCAGTATCCTGTTCCAGTTGTAAAGTATGACCACCTCTGCTACAAGCACGTAGGCTTCAAGTGTAATCCCTCCGCGATGGACGCCAACGCTGTTATTAGATTCGTTAGTTTCTCGCATTGGTCATGCGATACTTTTTTCAGGTCATCCTCCTGAATGACTGGACAATGTGCCACTTCCACCACGTGTTTGTAGGCTTTGCTGTAACCTAAGCCTAATCACGCCGGATTTCGTCCCTGTAAACCTTTTGGCAAACACGACAACGTCACTCGTTTGATCGGATTTAATTGATTTCAGTCGCTTCACGCGTGCCATGGTGCAGATAAATGTCAGATATGTGTCCATTCACTTTAACGTGGGTTGCGCAGAACGATCAGTACCAGCCGCGGAGACTATTTGGTGGCAAAGATTTTAAAGTGGACAACTCTATCAAACGTTAGAGTTGATCTTTCGTCCTGTATCGGCTCACTGAATTTATGCTGGTCAGGCTTAGTTATTTTTTAGGAGGAGCTTTTAGATCAGCGCTTTCAGTAAATTGCTTTATCTAATGTAGGCAACTCTATCAAACAGGAAAATATTTTTATACCTGAATCGGGCGATTCAAAATAAGCTGTAAGGGATGCTGGGCTCAGTTACTTTTTTTAAATTCACTTTAACTCAGCGTTTCCAGTAAATTGCTCCCATTGAAAAAAGCATACAAGAAAATGAACCACAGTTCCAATCGTTTTGTAAATTGCGGCAAGTTGTTCCGCGACTAATTTTCTTTTGTGTATGTGGTTGTTTTAATAAGAGTCCAAGTTGGTAATAACAAGTTGGCGTAGTCCAAGTTGATAATGCCAATGAGCTGTTAACGAACTCTTGGAGATGGAGCGTAGGCCCGATCATGGCAGATTTACAGACAGATTGGCGTTATAAAATATGTGCTTGTACTGCATCATTATTACCTTTATTATTGCTTGGAAAGCAGGAACTGGTCAGCTGTATGCCTTTTGGCCACAGCCGTTTCCGGCAAAAGTATCAACTGTCCAAACTACTTTATCTGCTCGCGGGGGAAACAGGTTAACTGTTAATAATTGCTGTAGAAACTGCTGCATATTTGGAAATGTGTATTACGTCTACAATGTACGGTAGTTTGAACACGACATTTTAAAATTGGTTGTCTGTTGATTACTTTACAGCACCGGACGAAACACGAAAAACAATAACAAATTTCTCCAAAAATTGATGTGACCTGTAAGAAACATTCTAATCTTTTGAGGACATTTGGGGGGGCATTACAAGAGCAATGGCGCTCTACTTGCACTTTCGAAATGTTAAAATTTAATCTTTTTTTTAAACTCCCCCAAGTTTGTAGGATTCTTATAGCTATTATTACGCTTTGTGTATTGTTTATTAGGTAGGTGTTAATTCATTAGGCGCTGCAACGCCGGAAGTAACTAAATCCTGTAATTATGAAGCCGCCAGAATAGAACATTCGTGTGGCGCTCTTTTATTAAAACAGTGCAACTTTTCCGGTTGAGGTAGCTGAAATTGAGAAGCGAAAAATGTTCTCGGTTGTGTCGTTTTATACGAGTCGGCATTTCTATTATTTTAACTGACAGCCAAATTAATATTCCGTCGTACAGTTGACATGCTAATTAATTTTTTTTACTGTGACTCTTGGAGAATGCTGGGAGGGGAGGGGTGGGGGGAGCTAGTGCGCTCCAGTTTCTGTGAGTGCGTGTCGTATTTCGTGCGTGCAAAACCGATCCACTCCACTCTTTGCATGACAACCTTCAAATAATTTAATTAATATTGCGGCGGACATATGTCTTATTATTTCTGTTTCATAAAATGATATCTTCGATATGTATACTCGTGACACACAATACTACGAATACGGATCGAATGTTCTTTGTCTGTTTTACCAACGTGACTGGCATTCTTGACATTCGAAAGAGTGAAGTTTTCCATTTAATAAAAAAAATCATACTGGCTACTCCATCAAAACGATTAGTTTGCACGAAAAAGACAAATTTACTTTCAAGGAGGTCATAATTAAACGAAATAATAAATGATAATTAAGCAAATGTACGACTACGAATACGAGCAAGTGAAACTTAAAATATGTCAATGAACATGTCACCTCATGTCATGAACCTAACTTTTAAATCAACCAATATTGAAACAAAACTTTTCAATTTATTAATATTTTGAGTTTCGAAAGTAAGCGTGTCAAGGTATATTCTTAAACCAATAGGAATATATGCTAAGACCTAGGCAGATATGCTAACAAATTGAAACATATGTTTCTAAGTTGAATTCTTTAGAATGTCTGTCTGGTCTTCGCTTTGTTTTACTTGTTGAACAAAAAATTATGTCACTTTCATTTGCAAGAATCGCATCCGAAATGAGATATCCGTGATAAAAATACATGAATATTATTAATAGTATATATAACATCGTTTAGCAGAGCACAAAATGAGTTCAGTTGTTGTTACTTTTCACCGCACAGTGGCGCAAGAAGCACTGGACACGATGCTTGGATAAATCATTTACTATCAGGGATATGTGCAGGGTCTTGCCTGTAGGGATGCTTCCTTCTCTATGTTGCTGCTATATATATCAGCGGTATAAATTATATAGTCCAATATATCCATTTCTTGCCTTTTAACGTCGTTCACTTGGTTTTATGCGATTCTCATGAATAATTAAAAATGGATCGTGGCTCGAAATTTGGTGTCTGGCTTTTAGGAAATATATTTTTTTTCTTGCCGCATCCAGCATCCTCACCGTGTCTCTCCCACAGAGCCATCTCTCTCTAGACTAAACGTCATCCGTCGAATATATTATCGCCTATCCTCTCCGCTCGTCGCCATTGGAAATTAAAAATGAATGCTCATTCGATTTATTATTCGTGTAATTGGATTGAAAGCGCCTCATAATGGAGGAGACGCGAGCGAAGCTGAAACCTTGCAACTACTGTACATGTATTCGTGATTTTTTTTACGGCTCCCCTATATGCGATCTATGTTGCCTAGTCGCTTCTGAGCGAACAGTATATTCCATCTGATATCTATATACATTGTTTTTTTTCCGTTCTATTTCTCAGGAATACTTGGCGATCTTAGCATCTCTCATTTCGCCTGCAATGACACTTGGAATCCGACGATTGAATCCTCTGCTAAAGTTCCAGTCTCGGTAAGTACAATTCGCTACTTTGTGCAATTGGGGGGTATTGATTTTTGATCTACGATCGAATGCGGGATAGCCAGTCTCACTAACTCGGCCGTCCCGGGTTCGATTCTCGGCATGGGGCTCCCCTGATATTGTGCCGAAACATCAAGAGGAGTACAGAATCGAATGTAGGAAACTCAAAATAATAATTTAAGTGTACAAGTAATATCAGTAAAAACAGAACACGAGTAATTTATCAATAATTTAACCCATACTATTGATAACAATAAGGCTTATGAATCGAGTTATGGACAGGCAACGCCTTAAAATAACCACACACGAAAATTAAATTTTATTACGATCAAAAATTAAATGACAATCACAAATTTTAGCCACAAGCAGCCCCCAAGAGAAGGGCCTATGCCGGGGGTTTCTTATGATTGGCTGTCTTGTGTGGTAACAACAATACGAAATCAAAATCTGGATTTTTCGGAATTGAATTTAAGTCTATTTTGAAAGTTCAATTTTTCAAGTCTCGTTGTTTACCAATAAAATCGAAACTCTGTCCGCGTCTTTGGTAAAATCGTTGGCGCGCCCCACGCTCCCATATTCGCCGGTGCCCGTATCAGCCATCGAATCTGTCGGCTTTCGAGCCTCTCGTTCTGAATCTTTAATGGCGCACACTTAGGCTCCATCCATTTTTAATTCCTTGTTTTCTTCGCTTACATCTCCACCCCTACCGTGCCTCTCCAACCATATCCCACTCTCACAAACCCGTGCCCCCACCTTATCTCGCCCTCAACCCCATCACCATCACCATCTCCCTTCACCTACAACAACCCCCAGTCGCTATGCCAGCTGCAACTGACTCTGACAATGCTGGGAATCGGCGACAATGACGTGAGAGATGGCGCTGCGACAACGGCTACCACTCGCGCCCCTGGCGGCACCTCGTCCGCCACCGTCAAGTCTCCTGCAGCGCCGGCCACCAACAAACCCGCTTCGGCGGCCACCAGCAAGCCCTCAACAACGGCCACCAACAAGCCCTCATCCGCGGCCACCAACAAGCCATCATCAGCGGCTAGCACCAAGAACTCTTCTCCGGCCGCCGCCGCCACCACCACCACCAAGTCGGCCGCAGTGGTTACGTCGCAGACCGTCGTCATCCAGCTCCTAGTGACCACCGGCATGGAAACCCTGCGCGGATCCAGCTCCCCCGGAATAGACTACTGGGTCGCCGGAACCATCACCGTTGTCATGACCAGCACAGGTATGGATGTTTTGTTTTAATCTCAGTGTACTTTTAAAACTGCTGCGAAAATAAATATAAAAGCAATAAGGCGACAGCTTAGCTACTTTCCTTAAGCGTTGATTACAATTTTTAAAAAATGAACGAATATTTTAAAAGTATGATCAAGATTACTTTATTATACAAAAGTACTGTCATCGAACGTTTAAATTTTTAATACAATATATTGACAACAAATACGTTTTAGCCCCTGCCTGCAAGCAATCACTAATAGCAAGCTTCTTCGGCAAAGTGAGTTCAATTAAACACTCGTAAAATCGAAAACTAATTTTAACAATACAAAATGCTGACTTCCTTAAGGTGAAGATGATTTTTCTTTCGGCTATCTGAAACGTTTAAGCGGCTGCTAACTGATCATTCAGCTTATATACAAGTACACACAATACGACAATTCATGATGCCGCTGTTTTCAGTTGGCAGTGAGACCAGATAAAAACCCGAGTGAGAAAGCTGGATGGTTGGAAGGAGGGAGGGAGATTGGGGTGGGGGTGGGGGTAGGAGGTTGAGGGAGGCGGACTGGCGTCTAGAGAGCGTACGTGCATCATGTGTCTAGATTTTTCCGCGAGATTAGTCGAGAGTTGCTTTTATTTATCTGGCGAGTCCCGGGGGCCACTCCCGCCTGTGTTGATGATGATGACCGCTCCTGAGACTTTGCCCGTGTGTCCACACGCGGGCGACGGCGGAGGAGGGGTCGGGTGAAGGAGGAGGGGGGGGGGGTAGTAGGTTGACGGTGAATGAAGCCAGGGACGGCACTTGTACCGCGCGCGTCAATCGAATTCGCAATGGCCAGATGCTCGCCACAGCACAGCCATGTTTCGTTTCAACATTTGGTCGAAACGTTAGATTGAATCTACCCAAATAAGATGGCGGCGTCACCAATTTTGGCATTTTGAAAAATCGGTTATTTCATTTGTGTTGTGGCATCAGAAGTGTGATCTCGAAATTCCCGAAGCTATCAAACGAAAATTGTCGTTTACAAATTTTCCGAAAATTGATTTAGCCGCCGTTATAATTTTTTGGTACATCTCTGTAGTGCAATACTGAAATTGGCTTTCGTTCTCTGATGGCGTTCTAGAATAAATTTTTAATCGTTGCAGTTATAATATCGAATGGTTCAAATGATATTTTTTTACGATAATATGCTAAATGCTAGATAGGATAGCAATGTAATCCGACAGTTACAGTAATATTGGATTATTGGTCTTTGTTGTGCTTCTGGGCCGTGTTTATATTGTTTGAGTTGATAGGAACCCCCATTCACTGTTCCATATTTAGGGGGTATTTGCCTGTGGTGGTAGTGTTTATTATTTCTGCCGTTGCTACATTCGGTCGCGTTACGCACATTGATGCATGCAATTTCGTTTCGGATGGATATTTGAAATTTTCTCGTCTTTGTAGGTCATCTCTGTTACGCAGGAGAGCGGTGAACAGGATGACCAATGGACTTGTCCGACCACATGTGCTACGGCCTCCCAGTCCCCCCTTTCGGTTTTAACTTTTCAGTTTCTTCTTTCATTGTACTCTGGGTTTTGGCGGATTGATGGCCAGTAGCCCGGTATCACTTGTCAAAGACGAAACGTTTGCCACCTAGTGTTAAAGCGTAGAGCGGATAAAATAGTTGGTCCGTCACATGGCGTAAAGCATATTTTCCTTTGAAGCAAGATGTTCTTTCACACATGTTGAATTACATAATATTCCTTTGTGCTTTTCTTTGTTACCGGTTGACATAATTTTTGTTCGCCTAATATGAAAGCGCTGTCCCTTTTTTCAGTTTATCTTGTCGTTAGCTGGACCGGAAACGACTATAGCGCCCTCCATCAGCCTTAGGTCATGGGGAGGGGAAACAGTTACGACTGTAGAGTGGACTTTTGTCGCGCTATGAAACGGGCGCAAGTTGTAACTCCAGTTCCACTAAACGAGAAACCTTAGACATTCATAAAAGCTGGAAATTAGATACCATACTTATGGCTCGCCCGAAGCCGCCATCATTTTATTCCAAATTTATTTTCGCCCGATTTATTTTTCAGATAAATTAGAGACAAAGAAACTGGCAAAGAATTTCGTTGAATCTTTCATTTTCTTGAGAAATCGTTTACTTATCTTTGCGACTCTTCAAAAATAAAACGAGCAGCAAAATCTCGATACTTTATCGCGTAAGCGAAAATTCGATTTAAAAAATGGCATTCGTTTTTTTGTCTTCCGAATGGTGGCGCCATCCAATGGCTTCGCGTGCATCTCGAATTAGTTGGCCCTGTGATGGCACGCAGCTGGGTCCGTTGGGAAGATGGGAAGTGAGGGGGTGGGGTAGTGTGGACGTAGTGGGCTCTGGGCAGTTTTGGTGGTGTGCTGTGGTGGTGGTAGAGTGGTGGCTATAGAACCCCCCGCGGTGGTGTAGGTGGGATGGTGGTGGAGTAGGTGGGTGGGGGGGGGAGGACCGGTGGAATCCATTATATGAACGACGTCTTGTTTAGTCTTTGCTCACCTTTCCATTTGCGAACAACTCCCCGGGCGACGCATCACCAAATCTGGACGCAGACTCGGTCTCATCTCAGATCGGATCCCCCTAAACAATTTCCGCGTTTGGGTTTTCTATTCCCTTATCGATCCGTTTCCTCTCCAAAAGAAAAAGGCAGTCAGCCAACTAATAAAAATTTGCATCGATCGTTTTTCTATTCCTGTTATTGTCAGTGTTGTCGGCGTCTTGGAACAGGAGTACTTAGAGAGTTTGCATTTGTTATGGATTCTGGCTGGCGGCGTCTGTGAAAGAAATTTCAACGAGTTTTTTTTCTTACCTCTAATCTTAATAGGTTCACGAAAATCTTTAATTAAATCATAGGGAGCAATATGTTTTTTTCATTCTTAACGATTTTTAACCTCCTACATAGTTACACTGTAAGCATGCTTCAAGTTGCTTGAGAGATTTCAATTGTGCATGAGATTTGGGCAAATTGTCCTTTCAGATCGTGTCCATTGCTAGCGAAACAAGTGCACGTTCTCGAATATTATTAAAAATGAAACGTGCCCTCTCAATCACAATTGAAAATCTTGAGCACAATTGAGATGAACGAATTGCCATTCGAGAGCCGCTAGCAATTTCTTGTCAAAGCACGGACAGGCGGCGTGCCGATTCTGTTCATTGTCTAAACGCACCCTGTTAAGTATGCTTGGATGTAACTACTAGGGTACTCTATGTCTGGTCTTTTTTTTGTAAGAATTCACCAGGCCAAATTTGAGCTGCCTCCGTGACTCTTGGTCGCTGTGACTGTTACACACTTCTGTCGGATATTTCTTTACAATTACAATATGTACCCGCAAGCAGCCCCCAAGGTGGAGGTCGAGATACCAGTTAGGAGCAAAGATGAAATGCTCTATTTTAACAGGCTCTGGATTTGAGACTCTGTCAGGCGATTCCACCGTCTACGCACTCTGGGGAAGTAGGAGTTAAAATAAAGAGTCAGATTTGCATTGTGGTTCAAAAGTGTGACCCCTTCTTCTACACCTGATAGGAGCTGGACACATAATTTCCCCGATACCAATATTGCAATCTCCCTTCAGAATTCAGAATTCTGACCAGCAACCTTCTAAGTTTGACTACTGCATACAAGAAGTACAGGTGTAAAGGCGAGCCGAAATGTACGTGCATGAGTATGAGTTGAATAAGGCTCATTCCGCGCAAGTGTTTATGTGGAAGTGAGTCGGGTGACACACATGTGGCGACTTTGTCGGTGTACCCCTACACGGTTGAGCGAACCGAGTGGCTCACCCGTGACGTGAACCGTGTTTCATGACACTTTCGCCTGGTTCCGCCTCCCTGAGTCGCTCGCTATCGCTCTTCCCCTACCTTTTGTTTACACAACTTGCTCTGCTGATTGCAAATAGAAAAGAATTTTTTTTTGTTAGTTTTCGTTTTCGAGCGCACGACAAAATAATTCTGAAAAATGCAATTTTATTAATTGGCAGTTTTGATTCGTGTTTTTAATATCAAAATTTGCTCCGTTGGTAATGTAATGATATAATGTAATGTAAAAATTAATTTAATTTAGAAAAGTATAGGTTGCACCATTTAATGCAAAATATTGGATTAAAAGAAATTGCAACAGTTTCCGTTCACACGCGACTATTTGATATAGGAAATAATAAATTAGAACTGGAATAAAAAATGATACGTTGAACATTGTTAATAAATTAAATGCGGATTATAATCCGCAGTTTCAAGGAATGAGTGTGGCTAATGGCGTCACAAACTTCGGTCACAACTTCGTGGCTACCGAAAATTGCGCTTACACGCATAGTCGTAAAAAATTCGTTAGTGGGCTGTCGATAGATAGTTTAAGAGTATTTGAATAATATAACGCGCTACACTATTTCCCCGTTTAATGGTCCCTGACGAAGCCGTGTTCTTTGGTTTAGAATCTAATAAAATGAGCTCCCCTCTGGCGGTGGCTGCACAGATGGAGTTTTTGTAATTGCAGATTCAAAGCTTAAAAAATATTTCTTTTGCTGGACTCAGGCTAGGTTTACCTACCCTTCCTAGAAAGGTCCACTAAAAATGGAGAAAGCGTCTAGCGCACTGTTGTCAGATAAAAGAAAAACATTATGATTTAGTGCCGAAAACGCCAACTGTCCCGCCGTCTACAGCCAAAGGCCAGGCCACCGATTGGAGTCAGAACTAGTTGCAGACGTTGGGTTATAGGCCAATAACAGTTGTTCCAGCGCGCCACTCTATTTCTGTTTATTTAACAATAAGTCACGGGCCCAATAACTTTTTTTTACGCATTGCGGGACTATTATTGCAATCCTAGTAGCAATATTGCTAAGGCCAAAGCGAAAACGCCCTACTAATTTAGCCGCACACTGTCTTCAAATTAGGTGTGTCTTTCTACCAAAAAGCAATATCTCAGTGTTCGACGGCACGAAACTGGACAATGGCTGTATTCACACATACAGTGTAAATGTCCATGTTGTTCCAGCGTGTTATAATAATAGTCCCTCAATTGATTCGAATTCAGATTTGATTTGTCTAATTTTAATAGTACGTGTAAGTTAAATCTAACCTTGGGGCAGATGTCAACGCCGGCACCCCAAGATCGAATAACCGCAGCTCCGGGAATCGAACCAGAAACCGTGGTGCCTCAACTTCGTCCTATTCTGTGGAAATTCTCTGAAGCGTAACCAGAGGGTTCCAATTTCAGTCGTGTGCGCGCTTTTTGTTTTAACTGATACTATATGAGCATGCGTAACTTTATGGAAATTTGCATGCGCGTTAATCCTTTCAACTATGTTGCCCAAACCAAGTACAAAATTTGAATCAAGCTTTAATGCGCACGCCAGAGAATAAATTAGCCTACATTCGCGAACGCATGAAAAAATAAACACCATAGTTCGCTGGATTGTAAGATTAGTGGATTGAGTCGGTCTCCTGAGCTCTCAAATGACTGCGCAAATGTTGTTGTGTCGACGAAAATGAGCCTTGTTATGCTGTCTTCAAAATTGAGTGTTAGCTTCTCGGTGCAATTTCTGTATTCGAAAGCGATAGGGGTGAGGAAAAATTAGCATATAAATATGCGCGTGACTTGGAGCGACAAAAATTGGATTAAACGACAGAACGAATGTGTTTAACAAGTTTCTGGAAGATCTGATATATAATTTACCGACGACATTGGAAATAAGACTTGTTAAATATACTGCGTATATACTTGGGAAAGAATTTGTGGAAAACTTCAAGTAGCTGAAGGAATGTAAATACAAACAACAAAATGGTATTTACTTTGCCGTCTAGCCTGGACTAATTTTGCATTAACTTGCTAACAGATAATTTGCACTAGTGCAGTTTCGTATATTATCCTTGTTGTATTTTTTAAAAAATAATTTGAGGAAAAACTTCAAGAAGCTAAAGGAAAGCAAATACTTCAAAATGTTGTCTAGCCTGGACTAATTTTGCTTAATTGTGTCAGGATTACAGTTGATATGCACTAGTACAGATTCGGATATCATCCTTGCTTTATCAGACCTCACCAAAATAAATTTACAATATTATCTTCCTATTTATTAATTGAAATATAAATAAGTACGTGTATACGTTTTTCCTCAATAGGTCTTAATTGTAGTAATACTCGTTTTGTTATTTTGTAATATATTCATTAGTTATGGTGCTGATTTTTTGTATTTTAAAATGTGTCCCAAGATATTCTGCTTGTACGCACTAAAATAAAATTAACTTCAAATTGTTGGTTCGCGTCCGACAAATATACAAACCGACAATTAACGATTACTTGTCTTCGTGAAAATGCTGTTTGACTGAAAAAGAAAATGAGAGATTTAGTTTTTTAAGACGTCTGGATGATATATATATATATTAAATGGTGAATTCGGGACAGGCCGAATGAAGAAGACGAACCGAGTGGCGAGCTCGCTTTTATAAT
>JAQGBY010007884.1:0-11265 GCA_034698785.1 Mycogona germanica
AAAATAATAATTAAAAAAATATACAAATAATTTAGTTATCATATTTTCCGTGTGTTATCGCAAAATTTCGTTTTATTTGCTTCGTGCATTTTCGAGTCTTGCCAAATCGATGGTCGTCGTTTATTCCCAGAGTGTCCTAGGCTCATTACAAATAATTTAAGTTGAACAGTCAACCGCACATATTTTACTAAGACAAGTTTATCTAAAATAAACCTAAGCTCACCGAACAAACCATTTCTACATGTGCAGACGCTACGCAGTGCAACTGTCTTCTTGAAAAGGGTGCTTTTCACAATTTTTTTTTACTTTCCAATTTCAATCAGTTTGTTCTTAAACAAATAAGCTCACGAGCATTCTCCATTATAAAAATAACACACATAAAAGTGCAATATGTGGCGAGACAAAAGTGGCGAATTATTTTTCTCACTGGCGAAGTACTTATCTGCACGCAACAAGTTAAATAAAGGTGAGAGGCGTATCTCCTGTCGCCAAGTTTTCCCACCACTTACGTTTTTATAATAAGTTTTCTTTTTTGACAAAATTTCTCGTTTCAAAGTAGGTCGAGCATAAAATGGCGCGCCCTTGAAGCATCGCTCGAGTGCCTGGCACGGGTTGTGCACCTACCTAACACTAGTTCCCGTTCCTGTTCGTAAAGCCGCTCCAATTCAAACATCTTGTCTTGCAGCACACGCTACGAATGAAAAGAGCAACACGTCAAGGCTACACACGTAATTTGCGTATCGATAAACACTGCATAAAAACTGGTTTCTACAGAGTATTGGCAGACTCGACGTGTTCGGTTTTTACCTGCAAATCGAGATATTTCATGTGAAGTTCGACTTTGTGAACGCAATTTTCGAACAGCACCACCATGCGCATTCGGTTTTCGCAGTTCTTGATGAAACTGACTAGCGTCTTGTGGTCCACCTTTTCCATGTCTTGTCCATTGATAGACAGGATCACGTCGCCTGCAAGATGGCGAAGAAATTAAATATAATTAAACAAATCAATCGAACCCAATATTTAATCATTAAAAATATATATATTTATTTTCTTTCATAGAAATACTCAAGATATACCGTATCAAATTCATTTTTAACAACGTCACAAAATAATTGAAACGATATCGCCAGATCTCACAGAAAATCGGAACCTTTAACAAGTTCGAATGACAATTAAAAGGTTGAAGGCATGATTGAATGACCCAAATATTTTAGTAAAAAAATATTTTTATTTTGCGAGTCACAAATAATGTGGCTAAAAAATTTCAAAATTATTAACTGCATCCCATTACCGATCCTGTGTGAGGATTGTGACATTTCCGAACAAAGGTGTGTCTTACCGGGCCTCATTCCAGAGCGGAAAGCAGGACCATCGTACTCGACGTAGTCCACATATGTGATGACCTCGAACTCGTCACTTCTCTTGTAGTGGATGCCGTAGCTCTGTCGTCAGAAAAACAAACAGGTCAGCGTCTAGTCAAAGCTTGTGCGGCTTTTCCCTCAACAATCTAGCGGAGGAGGTTGTACATTCAGGATTTACTTTAATTATTGCAATATCTCTTCTTACTAAACTTTGTTTTTACGTCGGAAATGGTAAATTCGGGACAGCACCGAATGAAAGATGAACCGAGTGGTGAACTCGTTTTTATAATAATATTTTACTATTTATTTTAATGAGACCTGGTAATTGCGAAAAATACAGTTTCGAAAAGACAGGGAGTAAAAACGAGTTTCGCCACTTGTTTCGTCTTTCATTCGGTGCTGTCCCGAATCCACCATTTCCGATTTACTATCATAGACGTCCTAACAAAATCATTCTCATTTGTTTTTACGAATGCCACGATCGTCATCGAACTTGTGTGTGTCTCACGCGTGGGTGTTTAAATCTTCCAAAATAGTGTGCAGTGGGCGTGGCTTTTCAGTTGGTGAAGGAGTTTAATAATCGGCGATAACTTATTAAGAAAATCCAAGCCCACCGATATTTAAACGAATTGCACTAATTCGTCAGCGACGATATGTGACATGCTTCGGATCCAAATTTACATTTTTCTCCGGGTTCAAAAATACCTGCAGGGTGAAGCCGAAGGAGTCGTTCCTTCGTTCGACAATGATGGTCCGTCGTCGACGATCTTCATCCGGCTGCGTCTGGATCGTCCGGTCGGACTTGACCGTCTCGAGAACTTGCGACTGGGGGACACACAAAACCAAAAAAAAAAATTAAAAATCCAACAACTGTACTCCAAAATTGACCAAAAACCTACTTCAACCGGTCTCGAAACACAAATCACAATAGCGACAAATCCAGTAACTTCTAACCCGTGACTCCACAGTCCAGGCGACTGTAGGAATAGGAATAGGCTTCATCGATATCGAAATCGAGAAGCAGAGAAGCCCCTAATCAGGTTACCGAAGATTCGAGTTGCTCTCCGAAGTCATTTCGCAGTCTATCTTATAACCAAAATGCAGTTCAACTTGCTGTCAGTGCGTGTCTTTCTCCGGCAGTTGAAGCAACGTATCCCCGCCCTTTCGACTGACCCCATTAAATATGCATTTTATCAACATATGATGGTGGTGCCCAAGTAAACAACCAAACCGCGCCGAGTCAAAGCGAGGGTGGCCTCAGCAAAAGCCGGCACGAAATGAAATACTCGTAGAAGGGAATGAATGATAGAACGAAAGAGGGGGAGGAGAGCGCTAACAGGGGTGTGGCTCACTTGGGCATCTGCCATTATAACTAATGAGCTCAGAGACTCTCGCACGTTTCGGCGAACAGGATAAATGGCGATCGTGACGAAATGGACCCCATTCTGGCTGCACACCGCATTGCTGCAGGTGGATTTTGGCACGGGCGAGTCTGGAAATTGGATGTGCGGCTTTTTCGATTTTTGTCTGATGCCAATGACGCAGAACCTAATCGAGAGGAGACCACTTTCATTTTTCTAGTTGGATTCGAGATTTCCGACCTCGTTCACTGCGCAGACATTATCATCCAGTACCTAGTATATATTGTATTTTATTTTAATTAACAGTGGTTTTGACAAATGGCGTGTGACCAATTGCAGATTCTTCAATTTCCTTAAACGTAATCCGAGTCGAGAACATGAATTTCGGGACAGGTCGAACGAAAGAGACGAACACGAGTGGCGAACTCGTCTGTTAAATAATAGTTTACTATTATTATTTCTTTGTTTCTATTATTATTATGTTAAGTCTCTTTCGTTCGGTCTGTCCCGAAATTCATGTTCTCGATTCAATTCACACAGACGTTCTAACAAAATATTCCTCATTAGTAATCCGAGTATATCTTAAAATGGTGAATTCGGGACAAGCCGAGTGACGAAGACGAACCGAGTGGCGAACTCGCCTTTTTAAAATAATATTTTACTATTATTTTAATTAGTAGTTAGTTTAGTAGTAGTTTAGTAGTTTCATAGGTAATTGCGAAAAATATAGAGTTTCATGGAGACCGTGGAGAGTTTCATGGAGAAACTATATTTTTCGCAATTACCAGTTCTAATTAAAATAATAGTAAAATATTACTAAAAAAGCGAGTTCGCCACTCTGTTCGTCTTCTTCATTCGGCCTGTCCCGAATTCACCATTTAAGATATATATCATCCAGACATCATAACTAAAAATCCCTCATGAAAGTGTGGGATATGAAAAACAAATATTTAAATCTATTTAAAATCACCCCTCTGATTCTACATTTTGTTAAGGGATATTCACAAGACGAATTCAGAAAAATCATTCACACATTAAAATGCAATTTATATTATTCAAATCATGGCCAATATTTATGATTCTCTTAAACATTCACATGTTCTTATCCACAAGAATTAAATTGATCAGAATTTCAAATTATTCAGAAAGTTCCAAGTCTAATTAACGTTCGTTTTTCTTTGGGGAGCGACCCCTTTTTACCGTACACTGCTCAGTCGTCCATTCTTATTTCTCATCGAAGTAACCACATCAAAATAGTCGAGATTATTCCGCACCGTACGCGAAAGAACAATTGATGAGAGATTGATGCCTCCATGCATCAAAAAGGTCGCGAAGAAGTTCTTTTCTCCGACACTAGCACTCATCAATGCTTCGGCGTATCGGGACAAAGAGTCATCCCATCGTGGAACACGACTCGGCGAAATGAAGTTGGAAACCGGAGAAACAATTTGACGAACGACGAGCAGGAATTTCGTCAGATGCAAAAATTCCAAATTTTCGCCCGAATTTCTTTGCTGGCGATAAGGTTCACTCACATATTACGAACGTCCAAATTGAGTTCTTTATGAATGTTAAAATTGGTTTGATGAAACGTCCAATTTTCCTTCTTAATACTTTCCTCCGTTGAAAGTTCAAGTACAAAAATTCACTTCCGAATTTATTCACGGTTGATTTGAGAATATACAATTCGCTCACATTAACATATCTTGATATCGAGCAATTTGACTCGTAGCATTTATGTTGTCAGAAAACAGACCAGTTCGGTAAATCGATAGCGGAGAAGAGACCAGCGTGGTCAACTGGTCGGAGAGAAGTGACACCGAGTTTCGGTCAAGTTTTTCCGACCTAGACTCGGCATCTGACCTCCAGCGCCACCCCTACTCCCCATTGGGTATTGTCAGGGCGCGCTCTCATTGGTCCGGGAGGGGGCAGGAAGAGGAAGGATAGATTCCGATTGCTTCGAGAATCTATGGCTTACAAAAGTAGTCTGAGTGTTTATGAGCAGCACAAGAAAATAAATGAAACGAGATGCACACAAACACTCGATTATTATCAAAGATGGACATTTGTTCTTCAGTAGACATATTCAACGGTCTCTACAACCCATTTCCTTAAACAGAGATTGCAAATAATTATAAAATTGAATTTTGTAACAAATGCCAAATGCAAAAAATAAATAATGTAAGCGCAATGATTTTCGATATCCTATCAATTTATAAATTGACTTTGGCCTCTTAAATACTTCATGCATTTATCAATGTTTTTAATTCCCAAAACATGATAAACATACAGAAAAATTGATATTCCCTTGTGCATAAAAAATTGTTTTCGAAAAATGAGAATACGGAATAGACGTCTTTGCGGTCATTGATCGAACGAACTATGCAAAAAAAAAATAGAAACCGGTTAATCAGCATCAAATTAAAATCCCGTAATGTTTTTATCAATATTATTCTGATTTGCATAGTTCGACCGCCTTGTAAGCGTTGACCGCTTCTTCGTACTGCCATTCTCCTAAATCAAGTGGTAAACAAATTCGTACAGAAAGTTTTCTTTTGAATGATAGCCAAAATATATTTACTAATTCACTTTGCCATTTTTGATATTGTGGTCATTTAATTTTCATCTTAATATAGATTTTCGGTAACTGGAAGATCAGAGTTAGATTAATTCTTTGGAGTAGTGCAAGCAAAAATGCGCAGTGAAATTGTGCGGTTGTGCGAGTGCAATTAGAACACACCGACGCAGTCAACTGCATCCGAACGACGCTAAAATGAAATCAAACACCGCAATGTTCCGTGTCAGTCGGCAACCCCCCTCCAAATAAAAAACAAAAACAACACCGCACTAACAATTGACAATGGCACGATTGTGTCATCCGGTTGACACTAATGGCACCTGGTAAAGCCACACATGAATGAGAAAAAATGAATAGAATAATGATTATTTACTTCGCCAAATCGCGTTGGGATAAAATGAGGGATCGCAACACACCGTGAAACATGTAAAGATTCGGTCTATCGCTCGTAATCGCTAAATGTCTACTTTAGATTTAACAAGGGGGAGGAGGAAGAGAGGGAAAATTTACCTCGACACGGTCCTAGTACTACCTAGTCATGTGTAAAAGCACTATTTGCAGGACACCAAGATAGTTCTTCTAACAATGTTGATTAGTTATTAAATACATCTAACCGCATTTTTATTTGCAGGTTTTACTGCATTTTAATGCAGCGTCACTGCGGCTTTTTAATTACTGAAATCGTACAAACGTATACCAGTAAATTTCGTCATCAGAGTACCAATTTTTTTGTCTTAATTTGATTGACTGTACTCAGCTGTTGATTTTGCATATTACAATGTACTGTACAATTAAAAACGATTTGTACTTTTGGCAGATACATTCGTAGCTGTCAGTCAGCCAAAAAATAAAAAAGGCTCATTGTGCTTCTCTCTTTTTTTTATATTACCGACGCGTGTTTAATGTGAGACAGGATTTCCGCAGGAAGAGTCCTTGAGTTCTAAAATAATGGCTAGCATTTATTTAAAGGTTGGACAGACCAAGGCGGACGGATTCAAGTTTACCCTAAATGAATCTGATTGTGGGTATACGGGAATGCTCGATTTTCGCAATGGAAGAAGTGTGCTGAAATTTCAAATAATAAAACAATGTTTTTTTTCTGCATCTTCTACAGATTGTGATTGTGAACAACTACGGAAAACTTGTACAATTGTCAGATTACGCAAAGTATGGTAGTTTTCGTAAGTGGCAAGCAAATTCATTTCCAAATAAAATAGCACACACAAATTGAAAACGAAAAAACTACACGCCCGATAGAAATTCTGATGACAAAAATCTACGTTTTTTGATAATATTCTGAGATGTTCCTCAATCTTGGCTTCATCCAAACCGCATGGACAAACTGCGCATCTATTCACCATTAAAATTACCATTCCTGTCTCAGCAGTAGCAATACGAACAAAATGGAGACTTCGGTGGTGGAGTGACTGGAAACAATTACAACGACTGGGCATCTCATGCTAGGTCAGACTACGTTTGCGCGTTTTCAGACACAATGTTTGCCGATGCCAGTGGTTCGTCAAAAGTCATCCAGAAGAAAATATGTTCGCAGCATGATCACAGTTAGACCACCTGACCAGATTTTTGTACTAGCCCGACCGGTCCTATTTAGAGGACACCCAGATTTCAAAAAGACGAACATCGGCTGAATGAAATTTTTTGACAAGGCGTTTTGTGTGACACGGCTTACCTGTGACAGTTCTATGTTGGCGTGGGATGGAGAACTGCAGGCGTCGCCCAGGCGCCGGCTCCGTTTCGGGTGTTTCTTTTTGTGAAATTTTGGGGAAGCCATTCCGCCCCCTAGACCCACATGCATGGCGAAGGATAGGGCTAGGGGCTCACGTTAGGCCTACTCCGATTGCACTATAACGCGGGCGGCGGTTGCACACCGAGACAAACAACTGTCTTGCTTAATTTTTCAATCATTAAAAATGTCATCTTTAAAAAGACCTCAATTTCAATTTCACCACACAAGTTTATCACGACACAGCGGGTACATACGCAAAAAAGATCTCTGATTTATCCGAGTTTCATCGCTAAAGTCAACAAGACAAGACAAGCTATCTCGTTTTACATGTGCAAATCGATTGGAGTTGAGACTGCAAGATGCGTTTATCATTTCCAATCGGTTTCCCGAGAAAAGTTAGTGTCACAGCGTAACGCGATTTGGTGGACGCACGAAAGTTAACACGCACCCGTAAATCAATTGTAATCGACTGACGCGTGCGCTCGGAATACAATTTTCTGTTTACATCAATAGGTGGCGACACCAGATCCAGTGGCACTGCCGAGGCAACCCCATTAAAAAAGCGTTGCTATTGCAGTGCTGCTACCTGCCGACCAAAATGGAAACTAACCCCGGAGGTTGACCAAATCATCGTCAGAGATTGGGCAATGACAAATGGCGGCGACCATTGCATGATGTCTTTGCTTAAGAAATGGTGATAAATTCACTTGTAATATCGATATAGTTCGGTTAATTTAATTTTTTTTAACGTCAGGAAATGCATTAATCACCGAAAAAACGATTCAAGACAAGTGAGTAGCTTTAGCCTCGCCAATATTTAGATTTTGTGAACTTGACCTATAAAAATAGCCGTGTTTGTAATCAGAAAATTATACTAAAATGTAGCGCCTCCAACGGCGTATGCAATATCGTATTCCGCTTTAACAACTTTTTGTTCGCTACGACTGTGTGCATCCACATGTTAAACATCAACAGGCTATTGTGCGTTTTTCTGAATTAATTAATTTCTTTGAGTCATCTTTTGTTTTATTTTGTCATCATAAGTTATACTAAGTTAATGGATTACAACACATACGTCCAAGCTTTTCAATTACGTGATCCATATGGCCGTGATGTAATCAGTTTTTAATGAACTTGTTTGAACTTCCTTTGCGGTGTGAGCAATCCAAGTGGTTCTAAACTTTCTGACGTCACAAATCTTCGAGAAATAGATCAGCCGAAGAGCCATACGTCTAGCTTCAATTTCAATTTTTAAAAATAAATTCCTTTATCACAATCTTTCTTTTAATGTAGGATCGATACCGACCAAGACGTCTCGTAATACTCAAGGAAAAGGAGCCCCAATGAATCTCGCCGCTGGACAGACACGCTAACCGAACGTTTTTACAGCCAAGACAGCAGACAGTAACGAATGAACATGTCCAAAATTAGTAGGAAATACGTACCGGAATCGGAAATGGTTCGTATCAAGGTGGCAGCCAGGTCGGACGGCGATGGAATGGAATCACACGATTCGCCCAGCGAGCTGATCAAGAATAGACAGCCGAGGGCGTCAGCCGTCACGTCGTCTGTCGCCAAAGGAGCAGGCAATACAAAGCTGAAAGAGTCACCGCCACGGCTGCACCTGATTGGGGAAATGAAATTAGAGAGTGGGGTGACCTGCTTCGCGGCGAAACACCGCGAGCCAAAGTTCGTGCCCTACGAACCGTACAAGGCCGCGGTCAATCCCATGGTACCGGCTGGCCAGTTGAGAACGAGCCGAACGTCGGCACCCAAATCGCCGACCACAGGACTCACTCTCGAGCCTTTATTTCTGAATGAGGAGTCTGGTGGTGGTGGTCCTGCTACTGGAGGGCCGCAGCAGTGTAATCACTGTTCGCAGGGCATGGCAGCCCTGGAGGAGGAGGTGAACGCGCTCAAACAGGAGAACTCCAAATTGGAGGGTCAATTGCAGTTGCAGACCCAAGTAAACGTAAGGATAATATTAGTAAACGAAGTGTCTAAAATCTGAAACAGATTCATAATACACATTATGTTTTTGTTCGTCCTAGCGGCTTTAGAAAATTTTCAAACGTGCGAAAATTGAAAATATAGAAAGAATTTTGCGTGGCTCTTCTTTTGTAAATCATTTAGGGTGATCTGAAGAAGCTGTTGGTGGCTTCCGTTGGCGAAGACATGGAATCGCGAGTGCATTTCCTCACCGAGGATAAAACGAAACTGGCACACGACATTCTCTTTTACTCCCAGAAACTGATGGACGACTCTGAGCGGTTGGAGAAGGTCTCCATTCAGTGTGACGTGTGGCGCAGCAAGTTTCTGGCCAGCAGGTGATTATTATAATTCTTTAATTTATTAAATCGTAGGGGAACTTTGAAGTGGAACGATGAAATGGCACCTTCGAACATTTAAATACGAGTCATTAGGAAAATATTTGTGATTTTTGTTAATTGCAGTGTCATCGTGGAAGAACTTGCAAACTGGAAATCTGCCTTGTCGATGCAGCTCAACGAAACGACCGAAATCGTTAAAGTGTTAATGGACGAACACGACAAATTAGCGATTCACAACTACAACACTTTTAGGTAGAAGGAGCTGCACGCACATTGGGATGGCATTGGGATAGAAAAAATTGAAAGCAGTTGCCCATGGCATAATTTTCTGGAATACTATCTTCTCTTGCAGACATCTGACGGCCATCAAGCAGTACTACGAGAACTTTTCTGATAAATTCGCCAACCTTCAAATGGACAAGAAAGGGAACGCACTGGAAGTGGCCAAGCTGAACGAAGACATTGCTAGCGCCCTCCAAAGTCATTTGGTTTCAACTAATCAATTAATGGCGTCCACCTACTCGGGAATGGGACAGGCCAAGGCTTTGGATAGTACCCTGGGAGAGTGCATGGCTAAACAGGTGAGGATCAATTGACACACATTTTGAAGCCGACCACTGTGGCTATTTTTCTGAGAACAGCCATTTGCCAAATTTATGTGCCCAGTTGTTATTAAAAATTAAAATAACGTTTAGAACTTCTAAGAAAGAAAATTTGACATACAATTGAAAGTCATTTCCTGTTCGTCCTGTGGATAGTAAACGTTTGATATGTTAAATATTTTCAGATCTTATGCAATCGGCCGCCCTCTCCCTGTTTCCAAGGAAGATCATCAAATTTAACCGACAACCACAACACCACTGCCATGGAGTGGGCGCGCTGCGCACTGTCAGGATTGTACAAGAACATGATGACCCAACGTTATCATCCCAATGCGAGATTCGAACGGTTAACGTTCAACTGCTGCGGACATTGCACCGGTGATATAATACTGACTTGATGCTTGTGCCAACTTTATTCATCTAGAATACCTCACATTTTTATAAATAGAAGAATGAAATCTATTATATTTTTAACATGTATTTTGCAAAATACCTTAATAACTTGAATTGGTGGCCTTGGGTCATCGTAAGGCCTTATTTGAAATAGCGTAGCATAATTTAACAAACTGGATGTAAATGTAATTTTTTGATGAGGACATAAATAAAATATATATTTTCTAACTGTTTTTTTGGAGTGTTCACCACTTGAGTTCCTATCTCGCGAGTAGATTCACCGACATCATTGGCCAGGTGAATCAGTACTAGTTCTGAATAAATTTTTGACTACTAAAATTAAACTCCATGCTTCTTAATGATTTTCATGTAAAAATTTATTACGTACTCATTTATGAAAGCATATAGCTAATATCGATAGTATGACATGTGGCATAGAGTATATACAATCTTTTAGTACAAATACTAATTAAGAATTTTTACAATACTTAAGAACAAATTTACAAAAATCAACACCAAATCTTATCAGGTTGAGGCAAGCAGGCATGTTTTCTTTTGAAACAATGGGGAAATTAAATTTGTATTTTAAGTCCAAATATTTAAAGAACGGTAATTTAAAAATAAACGTTATTCATGATACAGTGTACCGCATTATAGAAATATGAGTATTTTAAAATTCGGCTGAAATATTTGTTTTTAGTAAGCTAGAAAGTTAAACTGTGGAAAGGTTTAACAAGCAAAAGATGCCTTAACGTTCGTTTTCGGTTTACTACGTTCACTTTGCTTTTTCATAACGCGTCAATTCTACAAATATAACGAGATAGGGTTGAATGGATAGCTGGACGCTAAACCGAAAAGGCGATAAGAGCTGGCAGAACTCTCCTAATATA
>JAQGBY010007885.1:0-11263 GCA_034698785.1 Mycogona germanica
TATGCAATTTCATTGAGCCGTTCTGAAATTTTGCTCTGCACACCAAAATCCAATTCTTTGTTTTATAATATAGGATTAACTATTTATCCCTCATATTAATTATCCTCGACTACAACCTCATTCAAACCTCTCGTCTCTCAGTTTCCCTAAACGATTGTAGGGGGCGACACTTGTCTGCGAGTACCAATCTCCTCCACCCCATGAGATAACTGCATGCTCGCAATCGTTACTCCCGGCGTCCATAGACACCAACGCAGAACGCAACAACACAGTGATTTGAAGTATGTTGCAATGACCTTTGAATTAGCGGTGGCACGCCATCCAGTATAAATTCGTGTCATCCTCTTGAACGCAACAACACAGAGACTCGAAGTATGTTGCAATGACCTTTGCATTAGCGGTGGCACGTCAACCAGTATAAATTTCGGGGCACTGCGTTTCGCCGTTGGTGAGCTATCGGGAGGCAGACGAATCTACAGAAGAATGTCTCGATTCATGTACGACTCGTCGTAGCCCAGTTGGTTTAGCTACTGACTGTGGCTTGGCGGTCCCGGGTTCGATTCCCGGCGCGGGCTCTCGAAAATTTCGAACCCGGGGTACTGGTCGTTCCTCATAGTGCCTGAGCACTATGAGGGGACGTAACGCCTGTAGTGCGGTTGACTACAGTTGAAAAGAATGTACAGCGGAGTCTCGATTATCCGGACCTCAATCATCCGGACATGCCCTAAAAAATAGGTTGATGTGAACGAGTCAGATACCGGATGAAGGGTGAGCGTCATGTGACATACTGGATGTGCTACTGTGGTTTTTCATTTTAATTGAAATTTACATAATTTCAAGTTAAAATGAGTGTTGTTCTATTGAAATTCGATTATCCGGGCCACCCGTTAGGCCGGATAATCGATTCTCGACTGTATAAAGATACGGTATTACCATGACCACTGATAAAGTAAAATCTGTAGACGTGGACAGAACATTTTGGGACTCACGAGGATATTCAAGTTTTTCGGAACTTGTCAACTGGTTAGATATGTGTGTGTATATGGATGGGCTCGACGTCTGGAGAAGATGCGACGGGCGGAGAATTCACGAATTTGATTGGAATTTGGTCAAAGCCTGTCGGGAATTCAAACGCCATTATCGAAAAGCGCCGGTAAAGTCGGTTAAGATGCGCGTAATTAAATTACTGTCGCCGAGTACGTGCTGCGTGCTGCACGTACGTCGTGCCAGTCGGCACGCGTCTTTCCCTTTCTCTCTCTCTCTCTCTCTCTCTCGTTCTCTCAATAAACGAGTCTCAGCACGGAATTAGCAAATAATATACTTGAAAAGATCTTAGGCGCCACGCTATTGATGTAAGCAACGACGGACGCATTTGCTGGTTTCAGAACACTTCATAACTGCGCTGAAGATGACAGCGTGGCCTCACCCTGCGGACCACCAACCAGATGACGTCGTAGTAGTTGGCAAGACATTCGTGGTTTGTTAATTAACACATTCATGGACAGTGTACATACACGTACACTGGTGGTGATCCAATTATTTGGATGAACTTTTGCTCGACGATCTTACAATTTTTTCTTAATTAATTAAAAACACGACCGAAAAGTTTGACATCAATTTTTAAATGTTCATAGTTGTGATTTACTCTTTTTTTTAGTTTTGTCAGATTTTCTTTGACGTAATTGAAAATAAATTTCTGTTGCTGTCCCAATGTGTAATTACGTGAAGGTCGACTGTGATTTATTAAAATAGATTACCAGCATTTCATATTATTTATTGCGGCTTCTCTATACTATGCAACTAGCGAGAGCAACCAGGATATGACGAACACTAATAATACGTTTGGGATTTATACGAATTGCGTGTGTATTTTTTGTATTGTGTCATTGGAGCACGATACCTAGGTTAGTACGATTTCTAGCGATGGTTGTTCGCGCGTTTCTGACTTTAAAATATTGTCAATCAAATTTAATATACAAAAATACTATTTCTCAATTATTTCTCAAGGTTCGCGTTGCGGTATCGATCAGTCTTGTTTCAATTTCAAACGCCATCGAGCGTTTCACCAATTTTTTGACATCGCCGTTGCCAAAAGTCGGCCAATTTTTTTAATTTCGTCGACGCGCCCCCAACTCGATGTATTTCGAGACTCATCCGTTTAGAGCGGCACCAACTCGTGATAGACGTGTTCTGGCTGCTCAGCTCCGAGGTGCACACACAAAACGAAAAATCGTGTAGCCCCCAAAAGTTGTAGAACAAAAGAAAACAAGTTTTTTTGGCCATTTCTGCGCATTAGAGCTATAGACGAGGCAAAATGACCTCCGCCGTTCGAAACCGGTTTCTTGTAGACCAAAACGTATGCCTAGTCAAATTAGCCAGGGCAAACCCCTGGCGATTCGATCATATATGCCACTTTCCACCCGCATCCACAAATCCCACCTGTCACGTGACCGCAACAATTACGATTTTTTTAAAGAACATTGTCAAGGGTTTGTTCTTGGTCGTGGGTTTAACTTATTTGTTCCACTGGAAACGCGAACAAACCACAGTGCTCTACTTTATTGAAAATTCTGGCAAACTAATTTTAAAAAAGCAAACTGTCTTGTACATGTATGTTATAATCCTGAAAGTTTGTCCTCTTTTAATTTGTATCTTTAAACTGTTCGCCTTTGCATTTACTTACGAACGGCTGAACGAAATTTAATGACATTTTACCTAAAGATAGTTCCGCAAATTTTTAGTTGAGCGCATTTTATTTTAGAGTTCGATGTTGAGTATTTCTTGAGATACCAGTCGTTGAAGTTTTAAGCATTGCCATCGATTCGCTTAAAAATTCCAATATGGCGTCTTCACTTGACCAAAATGGCGCTCAACATTCGAACGCCAATCACGTGCTACCATTGATGTCAGCGACATTTTCCACACTATATTCCGATTTTTTAATCACGTGTTGCGACACCATTGTCATAACGAATCTTATGATTCACATGAAAAACAATTTTAAGAAATATTAGTAAATAGTTTTTCTGCTATGGCGAGAACAACCGAGCCAAGCAGGCTATTTCTCAAATGTGTTCTATAAATAAACGCAACAATATATTTTATATTGTCTTTGAATTTTATTTTCAAAAATCAAATAACGTAGAAATAAACGAATTTAACGAGTCAGCAATTCATTTAAATTTAAACCTGATAGGTAGCGCTCTTGCAGCTGGGCGTTCACGGCACATCCCTGAACTAGAAATTTAATGTTCATCGGGGGAAAAACAAGGAAACCAAATGAACTAAAACACATATTCAAGTGGTCTACCGAAACGTCTTTATGGATTCAGCGGTTTCCCACATTCCACCACAATTACATGCGTCGCAGAAAATTATTCGTTCCAAAGTCCGTTTAGTTCGAGTTGTTCTGCGCGAGCAGCTCAACACATTATAAATGCGACCACCAGGAGCAAAACGTTTGAAGGTAGCCATTAGATGTTTGTGAAAAAGTTTTTTGAGGAATGCCAATAAAACGCTGGTTGGCTAATTACAGGTTGTCTGCATTCGTCTGGCGCTGACCAGGTCTTGCCCCCAACACCGGACGACCCTTCTCACCCCTAGGAGTCGCCCCCTCAAACGAATTACAAGGTGTAGAGCGCATAACACAGAGTTAGCCCGCACTTCACTCGAGACGGCCACCGAAAACATTTAGATTCGCCAGTTTCTCCTTAGATGGCGTTGGCAGCCGATTTACCGGCGACTATGGAAATGGATCCACCTGTCGGTATACTGAAAAACTATGTTTTTAAGGAGACGAAGTGACGAAATAAGTATTCAAATAGTCATTTCTTCTCCACCATCAAAGAATAATCTTTTAATCTATGTGACCTTTAAGCTGCTCCCTCACCTCATCTCCCGTGGTTAACAGTGTCCTGAACAACTTTCATTTCTGAACGGAATTTGCAAATCCAATGCAATAAAACCAGAAGTTTCGGAATTTTCTTTAGCCGCCACATGACAGCTGTCCTACAGCACTGAACGGAATTGGATTTTCTGGCATTATTTATTTTTTATTTGGAGCACTCACGAAAAAGACACATACACAACAGAAATAATAATGCACCGATGAAAAAATAAATGTTGGGTCCGGGTTCCCCCAAGTTTGGGCTCCGTGCCCATCGATCGCTCAACGCGAACAACCATTTTAATAATAAGGGTGAGTGACTAAAATAATTGGCCGAATAAGCGAATTGAGCAATAAAATGTTTTCAGCCGATATTGCCGCTACTGCTGCAGTGTCGTTGCAGGACTGCCTGCGCACTTCGTTTGTATCATTAGAAAATGTCACGCCATAACTCACAAACTTCCGACCGAGCCCGGTGTCTCTTCCTGAGACCTCGATGTGCTTAAGACCGATAAAACGATGGGAAAGAAGCAATCGGCAAGTCCGGCAGGTGCATTGTGTGATTGCCTCGCGACACGGGGCAACCACATACTCGCCAGCCACCCGGGGTGGTACCTGCCACATCTGATCCTCTCCCTCGGCTGTGTCGGTTCGGGACCTCTTTTCCTCATTATAGGTGTGACGTCAGTGACGTCAGCAGTCAGCGCCTGCTTTATACTTCCATGCCGAAGAATGACGCGTGTAAGAATTTAGCTAGCCCGAGGTCGACTTGTCGTAGCCTAGTCGGTATGACGACTGACGGTGGCTCGACGGTCTCGGGTTCGATTCCCGGCGCGGGCTCTCTCCACTATTACGATTTCGGGGTACTGCTGAAAATGTGCTCCTCACATAGTGCCTAAGCACCAAGAGGGGGTTGACTGTACTGAATTAAAAATTAAACAAAAAAGTCTTAGCCGGGACAACGCGCCGATTACACGGCGTCTTCACGGTAATAGAAAACAATTTCACGGGGATTAAACGGGCTACTTCAAATCGGTTGATCACCAGTTTGTAGAAAACTGTTTTAAAATATTTTAATGGTATTTTCAATGATTTTACCATTTGAAAATTCGAAGCGTTTTCGCCTACTGTACGTGCCGATTTCCCCTAGAAACTGGGGTTGTGCGATACTATCGATATTTCTCATTTAAATTCAACGATTATAATATTACAATTCAATGAAATCACACGGTAATAAATTCCGGGAACACGGGTGACTCCGGATTACACGTTTTCCGTGTAATCGTGAATTAGGTAGATGGTTATAGGGGCAAGTTCGGGCAAGTCTGGACGTGTTCCACAAAAGTGGAATTTCTGAACATCAAATTACGTTTTCATATGCAGTTTTTAAAGGAAGTTTTAAACATTTTTATACTGTTTTACGTACTGGAATCTAAAATATGATATCATGGATTCGTAACTGGTCTCATGAGAGTAGAAGTTTCGTGTTGTGTGTACATGTACACACACACATTCCAAAAAGTTGGATAACAGAGCTGTTTTTTTACATCACTTTTTTCCTGTCTCCTTTTTTGTGTGCGCATGTCCAAACTCGCGAAATGTATATTTTTAATATTACTTCATTTCATTAGTTGAGGTTTTTTCCAATTAAATGCTGGTGACTGATGGATTCTTAACGAAAGGTTTATTATATTTCATTCGGAAGAAAGGGAAAAAGCACTTTGCGCGCGCGGAGCCGCACATTGGCCAACCGGGGGGAGTGGCAGCTAGAAAGAGTGAGAGAGAGAACGAGTAGGAGAGATGGAAGGATCGGGAGAGAGAAGGAGAGAAAGAGAGAGAGAGAGAGAAGGCCCGACCAAATCGATAACTTATTAGTGTAATATGTGGTTGGGTCCATTTTTCGAGTTGAGTTGTGATGGGCAGGGGCAGCTGCGGCCGTTTGCCGCGCGCTCCGTGCGCCCGGCCGACATCTCGGTTGCCACTGACCCGCACTAGGGGGCGCTGACTGCGTGGCCGGCCGTTGTCTCGGGACGCTGACATTCCCCGAGAGCGATCAAGCTCACTGGCACTCGCACTTTAACAAACTGAAAGGCCTGCCCTTTAACCAACTGAAAATTGTGAGATTGGGTACTATTGGATAGAATCGCCGGCTCACATTCTCGTATTAATTTTTTTTTAATGTTCTTGTGTTTGGAATGTGCCAACTCAAAAAATGTCTTAAAATCCTATAATTTGGAATACTCATTTTTGATATCCCCTAACAGAATGTAGCTCAAGTTCAATTTAGGGCGAACACGCTAGTGGACCTCCTTAACAAATATCTCAGAGACACATTTGTCCTTAACTGGTCGTTCGACCCCCGCCATAGGCCCCATCCGGGGCTGCTTGTGGGTGCATATTGTAATTGTAATTGTAAGTTTCCGTTTTTCCAATTTCGGAAATTAACGTAACTGAATGTGTTTTTATTGATTCATCCGAAAATCCATGTCTAATGGTATCTGCACCAAGCTGGAAAAGTGAGCACCATTTTTTAAAAACCACTTGCATTGTATTTTATTGTATATCAGCGATAAACAATAATTTCGCTTTATTAATAATTCCCACTTTTATTGCATTGGAGATATATTCTATTTTTGAAACACATGACGGCAGGGTATTTTTTATTTTAAATTGTAAACGAGGGATTTAAAGCAATTTCAGCCACGCAAGCCTCACTTAATTTCCAAAATCTGATAAACGACAACTTTGATTTCAATAAGTTTGGACGAACAATCAATTAAGTTATAAATTTTTGTATTTCACAATTTAATTTGGTATCAATGTAGTTTGCACGAAATCGCGTTTCTATGCACAACAATAGTTTTTGACAACGAAATCTAAAAGGTTAATTATTTCAAGAAATGCGTTGCCGCGCAAGGACGGGCCTCGGCATCGCGAGATGGCTATTAAGGGAGAAGGAGCGAGGTGGAGCGGGTAGGGGAGCGGAGAGATGGGGAGGAGGGGTAATCGCAGAGAGCGGTCCGCGAGCCGTTCGACAGCGGCTACGCGATCACGAGCGCCGCCTAGCGTTAGCATCGTCGAACAACAACGGCCATTCGCGCGCGGCGTGTGTGCTGTACAATTTTCTCATGTCACTCATGTGCAACCGCCTCATTTCGGGGTTGCCGCCGCATCTTTAGATCTCTCAAAAATTTGGCAGCCAAAAACTGTCGCTGTCGGATTGGATTTTCGTGTTGTACCGTGTCCAGCACCGGACCAAGGGCAGGGAGACGACGTGTTTCGACAGTGTGTGCGGAGGAGAGAAAAACCGACGTCCGGTTTTGGTTGGAAACCGACAAATTTCGAGTTCGAGTTTGACTCGCCGGACGCGTTTTCCTTTTTGCTCTCGAGAGCGTATTGTTCGCGCGCGCAAGTGAGAGAGATAGAAAGAGCGGGAGTTGTGTGTGAAAGTGATGCCGGTGGAAGTGCGCGCTACGACGGCATAGATCCGCGAATAATTCGCGAGGTGTCAAACTGCGGTGTGTAGACCTAAAATCATCAATTTACTGCACCTAACTGTTTTTCGAATCTTTGGTCACCGGTAAACAACGTCCGTGAACGGTTACTGAAAAATTGTGACAAAGTTTTGGTGGGAAAATTTCCGAAATCGGAACTGATTCTGTTCCACGCTGCACCAGTTTTGTGAGTGGAAATTTTTTCGCAAGAGCCATCATGTAAAAGAGGGGGGAAAATGTGGTTCAGAAACACAGATTTTGGGCGTCATGTTATCAGCGAATTTCAGACAAATTCGTGTCTAGGATCTCGAGTGAACTGATTGGGGTCCTACCCTTTTTCCTTACGTGCCCCAATAGGAACACAAATCATGATAATTACATGACTTGACGTTTCACTTTCTGCGCATTTTGTCGTCTTGATGATTCCAATGTGAACGCATTGAATTTTTCGATGCCCATCGCTGCATCTCAATCAACAAAGGACTAAAAAAGAAGAAAAGAAAATTGGTGCCGGAGATTTCTTTAAATTTAACGGTAAGAATCGGTGATTTGTGATTGCGTCAAACACAACTTTTCGTCGGCGTTCGGATAGATTTTTAATTACGGAGCGAGACGAACTGTCAAACTCAATGACTTTTGTGTGCCCTACCTAGGCCTAGTACAATTTACCAATCTTCGATAACTACAGGATGTCTTCGAGAGATCGTGAAATTGAGCATTTCGCGCTAAAATTGGTTCCATACATGTCATCGATTTCGATGAGTTTCTTTCGCAGACACCTTTAATTAATGACTTATTAGAAAATCGACACCGGGGATTCGAATCCCTGTTCGACCTTCCGTTTCGTGCGTTAGTTTAGAAATGCTTTAAAAAAACCAAAGTTTAGCTTTTTTAGTTTTTTTTCCCCAATTGTTTCAAAACATGTTTTCAATGCTACAAAATACAGAACTATTGACAATATATGGATGGAATTTGGAAAGTATTTCTATTTCGGAAGCATGACGTCATCATACTTCCGTCCCGCGTTAAAATTAGAAAAAAATAGGGGAAAATATTTGTTCCGGTTTTTTTAAACCGCGCAATATCCCAAATGTCATGCGTCATTAGCTTCTATCCATGTTTGTTTATAAAATCGCAATTTGTTCAGAATTTAATATCAATTCTGCTTATTTTATTAAAAAAATTATGTAATGTTGAAACGAACTTGGATTTAGATTAAATTACAAGTTTGCATCACTGCTTGAAGGCAATGTTGCAAACTTTTGATAATTTCTCCCTCTAGAAATCGATTAAAAAACGCAATCAAAGATGAATTTAGTCGAGAAATTTAAATATTTAAAAACGATTTTACCAAGCACGATTTTTCGGTCTATTCATTTTTAGTGTCTTGTCAACTACTTTAGATTTATTTAATGACAGATCAGAACTCTACAATGTTTTGTGGGTGTAGTGTCAGTTCTTGGACTCGGCGAGTTTTCATTTCAAGAAAGAGAAAAAAAAATGTTTCAACGTGTCTGTGTATCCATACCAAACAACATCCCATCCTTTTCAAGTTTATTAATTTTTCACGAATTTTTGTATGTTGCCTGGTAGACAAGTAGGCCGTTCTCCCCGTTCCCGGGATTCCTCCTCCGCCTCCTCTATCGACCATCGCAAATATAAAAGAGAGTCGGGCTTCGGGAGGGCCTTTGCGAGCAGCGCCGAGCAATGATACCAAACTACGGCGTCGCGCTAGGGATTATTATTATCATCATCAGCCGTGTGGCGAAAATAATATAATAAATTGCGAATATCTTTTTTTCTGAATTGGTAAGGTAACGTGAAAGTCAATGGGTTGGTGGGATCAAAGAAATTGGAATCACTACATAAATTGACTTGCGTTGGTTGGGCAGAGCTGAAGCGCGAATAAATCCTGATCCCCGCGTTTGTTGTTGTTTTTTGATGGACTAGTTTTTCCTGGATCCCATCTTTTTTTTCTCAGTTTTTCTGTTAGGGATAAGGGTGTGTGTGTTTGTGGAGGGTGATTCGCCACTCTTGGCAAAAACGTGTCCTGTCAATGATTGCGGATGGGGCAAGTGAACGTAGATTACAAGATCTCCTTGAAAATACATTTTTGGGATTAATGAGACATTTTGTTGATTGTCAATTTGTAATTTCAAAAAATAGAACATTTAAACGATGAAAAACTGAAATTCTCATATCACATCCTCTATCTGTTTTTAAATTTGTGAATTTTCTTTCATTACAGCCGAAAATGCATATACAGGTGTTTTTGTTCTCCTTAAGCAAATTAGAGAATTAGTTTTATAAAATCGATTTAGCTTTTAACATTAGAGATTCTGTTTCGAGAGGAATGAATTTTGGAGGTGCTTGTTAGTTGTCGTCTTATCCCGAAATGATTTTTTAAAGTTGGCAGTAGCTGAGAAGTCTGTCAGAACCCGATACCGGCATTGTTGGGTCAGGGCACCCTTCCAAGAAAAGGGAACCGTTGAGGGGGGAATCTCTTTTATCATCCTTTTTGACTCCCGGTCTAACTTGATCCTCAGTCTTATGATGAATGGTGTGTGGTATGTCGGAGGAGAGAGAGCGTAGAATTATTTTTGCGATTTGGCTGAGTTGGTTTTTTTTTCTTCTTCTCCTGTCCCCCCAAGTCGCACTTTTTTCTCTCCCTCCAATTATAACTCGGATAGCCAATTACAGTGTCTCTTCGCTGATAAACGGGACCTAATAAACTTCAGCTCCTAATAGGGGAGGCCTTTGCCAAATGAGGACTCAAGAATAAACGTCGCACAAATATTTTCATTCGCACTTTGAAGATGTTCCCGGTCTGGTTATTTATATTGGCCGCTCGCGTCGAAGCGTTGAAATTGTCCAAGAAGCTTGCCACTTGACATGTCGTGTTGCATACATGAGAATATGGACCCCTTTTATTATTTTTAATAAGTCGGCCAAAAATAGTCCGATTATTTTGAAACTTGAGCATAATTAAGACAACTGTATCCCCTTTCGAATTCCGAGACTCCAATTTTAATTTTCGAATTTTCCATTAGTAAAGTTGCGCCTTGACGGTGGCGCTTGTCGATTGCCGATTATCGCTGCAATAAATACGTCACTTTGTAGCGCGATTGCTCAACTCTGCTGCAAAAAAGCCGTTCAACTAAGATAAAAATGCGATGTAATGCAATGTCGACATAACAACAATTATGATGCCAGATGATCAAAAGATAGATTTTAGGCGAATTTGAAGAATCCTATGCGAAAGATAAACCAAAGCGAGACTGTGATTCGTGAAACTTCTGAACGATCACAGTTTACAGATTGAGCATCAGGTCCGCTCCTTTTCCGGATCCTTTGTTCGGAAAATCGTTAAGACATTTGGTTTCATAATTTCTTGTTCTGTCGCATTTTTCTCTTAGGGAAACGGCATTTTTGCAGAAAAGTTGAGCAAACGCGCTACGCAGTTGCGAATTGCTTAAGTAATAGACAAGCGCCACCGGCAAGGCGCAACATTAGTAGTGAGAAATTTGAAAATTAAAATTTGGGTCTTGGAATTTGAAAGAGGATACTGTTATCTTTGTTAGCCCCAAATTCCATAATAATCGGACTAATTTTGACCGACTTATTGAAAAATAATAAAAGGGAAATGGCCAAAAGAGAATGGCCAAAAAATGTTCCGGCCTCACTTTTGTCAACAAAAGCAACATCTATTGATGACGCGACTTGTCCAAATTGTCCACAATATGTCATCCAAACAGATTGACAAATGTGTATCTGTTTCGTATTTTAAAAAATAGCGTCTTTACCCTAAGCTGGTCCATTGTTTTACGTGTCATGTGGATTTCTCATTGTAATTGCGTCGCGTCACTTCACCTGAGGACGGCGT
>JAQGBY010007886.1:0-11263 GCA_034698785.1 Mycogona germanica
AAAGCAGGAAAGCGGGATAAAAAATTCCCGGGAAAAAGGGAAAATTGTGTGCACGAGGTAGTGTGACCGAGCCATTTTGCCGAATGCCACTGCAAGGCGTGGCCCGGGTCAGCTAGTTATAAATATAAAAGACATGTATTAAAACAAGAAATGGTGAAACCCAGGAAACCGAGGAGGTCCTTTTGTGTCTAGGGTTTGTCAGGCTTCGCCCATTTCTCTATTATGATAGATACTACTATGATACTTGGAAATTTTTTAAGGAGATGCTTGTAATTCTCTGTGGTTGAACTGTATAAATAAAGCGGTAAAAACTAGTTTTTTTAAATTTTGGACAAAAATGCAATCTTGGCATGCCGAACTATTGCAAGAAAATTCTTTTCAATATCGTCAACAGAAGGCAGCAAAAGTTAGACTGGTACAGGGAACCCTATGATGACGCATCTAGTAGAACCTCTTGTTTCATAATTCGAAAGAAACCCGAGTTACACAACTAAGAAAACGTTCTAATGCGTTTCTGGTACCTCTACGTTTTAATTAACTGTATACGTTCTGATCTGTGAAATGCTTATACTGTATCGTAGATTATTAAGAGAACTATCTATTCAGAGTTTTTGGACTATCTCCCATTAAGCGTTCCCAGCTGTGAATTGAAATTTCACAAACTACACGCCACTGGCCAGGATAATTTGATTTTGATAACAAAATCAATACCAGGCACCAAGTGATAAGGCGCAGTGCCCAGAGCGTTATTGGCATCTATTTTGAGCTTGTACAATGTTGATATGCGTCTTCATTTTTTTTCATATTATAATTTTCTTAAATTTTGTTTTTCTAGTCGGAAGTCCCGGAACACAGACCATTAGGGTTACCTCCCCTGGTACCCTATTAAAGACTGCAGGTTTCACTGGCCCGGGGGGTAAACAGCAGATCATAACATTGCAGAAAGGACCCGGTGGAACCGGTCAACCTCAGATTGTGACTTTGGTGAAGACTGCCCAAGGAATGACGGTGGCCACTGTAAGCTCCAGTTAATGCTGTCATGTTTCTTTTCAAGTGTTCTTGCTTGGATGCTATCTAAATTTTCTGCGTTTTTTTAGTCTCTTTCTAAAAAGCGCATGAAATTTGTCGTCCACATTTATTGACACGTGTTAAAAGTTCATTAAGCAAAAATTCAGATTTGGTGGTGAAAGCAAATTAGATAGCCAACTCTGGGCAACTGGAAACTCTGATCACATACTTTCTCAATGAGGGTGGCCTTGCCAATCTCAAATCTCCTGGCATGCCTATATTTCGCACAAAAATTGTTTTTGGTTTATTCTTGAGGGAAATGTTTTATCCTGTGATCTTGTGGTCGAAGCGTCTGCCAATGAAACTGAAAGAGATAGTTGGCCAAGCAACTGCAGCTTAAAGATAACGTACGTTGGTTGTGAGTCGGTAATTATAGAATACTGATTTTCTTTGTGATTTTCAATGGAGGGCAAGAACATACCTCAAGGCGCCACTATTGTCAAGCTTGTCACCACGCAAACTGGGGCTGGAAAGCCCGGCACCGCCATTCTTACCACACAGGCTGGGCGTGCTCAACCAACCATTTTGGGAATATCTTCAGTTTCGCCACAGGTGTGTTAGACGAATAATTGGAAAGTTGCATGTTCACTTGAAAAAGGGGATTATTTATTGGGGACGTTCACGTGCATTGAAAAGGCTGGTGAAAATTGATACATGTGGATGTCAAAATTGATTTCATATTTTAAAGAATTGAGTCTGAATTTTTAACTTTTTTTTACTAAGATATGCTATAGGAAACGCTGAAAATCCAGTTTTGTTTTGCGCTCTTAATAGCCAAATGCTCGTAAAATTTTCCAAGTGCCATTTTTTATTTTTCGTGTTATGTGGCGCTGTGATAAGGTCTCCATAAACAGAAACCTCCTATGATTAGAAAGTGTGATACTTTAGTTTTGCTCCTTACTTTTTTTGCATCGAAATTCTTTTACTCACCTGCCTTGTAATAAATGATAAAATGAGCAGTTGTGCAGTTGATATATTTGATCGCGTAATAGTCACCTGAGGAATCAATAACTGATGCAAACCACGTGATTTAAAGGTGTTGCTAAATTCATCTGCTGTTTCAGGGCGTGCAACAACAGGGCAAAAATCTGACTACCCTCATGAAGACGATGCCAACGTCAATGGTGACTATGGCTAAACCCTCCGCCTCGGGGCTAATCACAACGTCGGCACATCCCAAACAGGTAACCAGATAGATATGCTGCAACTTAGCGGTTTAATCCCGAAAGTCGTCAGAATAGATATATAATTTTGCTTCTCACGCATTTGTACTCTGTGGTTTCTGAAATGTGGAGCTGTGTTGTCCTGATTTTCAGCAGTTTCTTTAAAATAATGATTTACATTGTGAGCCCTTACGCACGCACCCGTGATACAGCCTGGCGCGGCTTCATTATTTGATTTGTTTTGCGCCAAATAAATTAGTCTTGAAAGTTTATGCACTCCTTTGTTGCTTGGAGTATAATTTTTATCTTTGCGTTTTTTTAGACGTACGTCATTGCTGCTCCCAAGGGAAGTCAACCTGGAACGCCAACAAAAATTCTCACCACCATGCCCAAGATGACCGGTGCTGCTGGAACTCAGCTCATTGTGGTAACCACCGCGTCTCAGCTAAAGAATTTACAAACCAGTACCATTTCAACTGAAGCTGGCAAAGGTAAAAGCAGTTGCCTACAGGTGGTGTCAAACATTTTTTAGTTTTTAAAATTGTTGGAAGATATAACGTTCATAAGTTTTTTTTTCATTTGGAAGTTGTCGTTTATAAATTGTGCTTTGCTTGTTTGTATGTCACAGCATATAGTTTTAGTTTTGTATCCAAATATAAGCCTATATACACACCCATTTTAAAGAAGCTTTAAAGTCTTCACTGTGTGAATTGTTTACATGTTGATAGATGTAGTAGTTATGTTATAAAGTGTATGTGCTGAGCTTCACTTGAAGCAAGCCGGCAAAACTAAAAGTTATCCTCCATTTAGAAATCTTATTTGTCCGTGTCACTGCTTTTCCGTTGGTGTCCTGTCTGTTGTCTGTCGCTCAGTGTGTCATTAGTCTGTTCTTTTTTGTGTCTTTCCCTGCAGCTAAGCCCGGCACCTTCAACGTTGTTCCGTTTTCCGCAGCAGGTAGCCCACTCAGCACCATTACCACGGCTGCCGGTGTCAAGATGATCGTAGTGTCTGGCGTGGGTGGCACCCAGCAAACGTTCCACCTCGTCAGCACCACTGCAGCCACGGCTGGCGCGCTCACGGTCACCACCGCTAGCGGCGCTAGCGCCACCGGCCTCAAGCCTGGCACTCTAACGCTAGCTGGCAAGACACTGACGTCGGCCAACGCAGCCGCCATCTTGAGCGCGGCTGGCAGTGGCGCCCAGCTGGTGGCGTTGCCCTCGCAAAGCATTGGTGGCACCCAGACTTTCACTATCGGTGGCAAGCCTATCACTGTGGCCATGACGACGCCGCAAGGGCAGACTAAGACGGTGCAGTTGGTAACCAGCCAGGGCAACCTGGTGAGCAACCAGGCATCACTCATCAATGCCATTTCTTCGTCGCAAGCAGGTTGTTTTTTTTTTTCTTTATGTTTTGTCTATTCCTTCGTCGCTTAGAACAAATTCTATGTATTTAATTACGGTTACTAATGTAACCGTTAATAAAATAACGAAAATCAATAAATGATTTTCGTTATTTTTTGGTCAAGCTTTCTCTGTATTTGTGGCGGTCTCGTGATGTCATTAGAGGCTTCAAACTATTTCTAGGTGTTTGTGTTACTCTGCCAGCTTGGCTTTACTCTGCCAAAAAGAAATTCCCAAATTTCGAAAATTGACGCAGTATAGTCCGTTATTAAGCAAAAAAATTTAAATGTATGATTTATATTTGATGGTTTTGTTTCATTTGTTAAATAGCCTCACTGTTGCCAGGCCATTCTTTGAGCACTGCTCAAACTCTCCAATCGCCACAAAAGGTGGTTGTGGTGAGCGCTCCCACAATGACATCACAGGCCATCACCCAACCGATGGTGGTTTCTGAGGCTCTTCCTTCCACAATCAGCTTGGAGGCCCTCGCTGGAGCTCAGGAAGTCAGTGCAGAAACTCTAGGTTAGTCATTTTAATTGTTTTTTTCTATTAATGCGCTTGATCCTGTCAAAATAAACCTACTAGATGTCCCATATATAGCCATATGTAAAGCTCACTGAGCGACGGTCTGCGAAATACTATATTTCAAAAGAACTACTAAAGAAAAAAAAGCTCAATGCTTCGTTTAGTCACCAGTGGCTGGCAGATTTAATTTTTACTCCCATGATTGAAGCCATTAATTTACTGCAGGATAGGTGTGCTTTGCATTAAAATTATTCAGTATCAAAGGTACCCAGAGATTATGTATAAATAAGAAATCCGGAACTGACTTAACACATGTGTAGGTCTATCACCCAACAATATTCGGGAATGATTTATCGCAGCAATTAAATCGTTGGAAGAAAAAATTAAAACGTTGCCTCTTAAACTGACAAGCTCGGTTCCTCTTTGTTTTTTTCCAGAAGCTCTCAAGGCGGCCGGCGTCACAGCCACCGATGTCCGCATCGTGCAGGGTGACCCGATGCAGATAGCCATGCAGGGTCTGGAGGACCCTGTTACAGACAACAGTGGCGGCGGCGGCAGCCTGGAGGGACACCACTCGGCCGACATGTCGCTCATCAACATGGTGAGCCAGCTGAACGAGACAACTGGTCAGACAGAGATGGTGGAGGACCCGGACCACGACCATGACGCGGCTGCCCTTATGATGCTTGCCGGCGGTGAACTGTCTGAGCACCCAGACGGTGGCGGTGGCTTCGCTGGCCTGGAACAGCAGGGCGAGGGTATCATCAGCAACCCGGACGAAGTCAACGACCCTGGTCACGTAGGCGATATCGAGACCATGCGCGGCGACGATGGAGAGGAGGACGCCCTGGGCGGTTTACCCGGCGAGCAGGAGGGGGTCGGCGCCGAAGGAGGCGACGGCCTGGCCGGCGAACACGGCCCGGACGGTGATGCTCCGCCGCCTGACGACGACGTCGATGGCGGTGCTGGGGAGATGGAGGCGCCGGTGCGGCTCCCAGACATGCCAACTGCTGACGATGTGACGCCACCCATGGCAGAGGAGGCCGGCCCGGCACAGCTCATAGGTTTAGCGGATCTCAGCGCGGCGATCTTGCAGAACGCGCAAGGTATGTGCTCGTTTTCGGTTCGCAAGTAAATCAAATGAAAAATCGAAATAATGATATATGTGATAGGGATATTGAATTGTGGTATAAAATAAATTGTAGAAAATTATGTTTCATTTGAACGGTTAAAATATTTTTTCATCGAAGAGCGCAGTTTTATTCCCTCCACAAATTGAACAAGAATATGCCAATCCTTTAGACTTGGACAGTTTGCTTACCGCATAAAACCGCCTAAACTAGAGCAGAGCGTCCGGCGTTTGCCATTTCCCCCAAAGACGCGCAGAATGAGCTTACTCACGACAAATGTAAATTTTAAGGCTAACTCATTCAACGTTTATGCATGTGATGTTTGCATTACATTTATTTTGTTAATTGAAATAATTTTCTTCACACTCGACCAGTGGTTGGTCAAAAGCATTCTCTTGGTTATTCAGTTTTATTAATTAGTTCATAAATGTTTACGAATTCCTCAAGCTAAGATACTAGCAATGCATTTTATGTTGACATCCCTATAATTGATATTGCAGATGCTGAGCAAGCCGCAGCACAGTCAATGGATCAAGACCCAGTGGCTCTAGCCGTTTCTCAAGCCAATATTGGTGGGTCTGACACACTCGATAGTGTCGCTGGCAATTTACTTGGCACTGCAGTTTTGAAGGCCAATATTCCGGGTATTATATTTAAATTCGAATCTCCTTCGAGTAGAGGTAGATCACATGTTCAAATCACCATTTTCAATGGTATCTAAAAACTGCTAGTAACCGATCACACCTTTCGAATTTTGTGTCTAAAAGTTTTTAATATGTCCATTTAAATTTTAAGAAAATTCATGTCTTCTATTCATCTTAATAAGAAGACGTGTGTGATGTGTTTTATGTCTGCCTTAATTGTTCGGCTAAATTAAATTAAAAAGGTATTGGCAGTTTGTTCGGCAGTTTTGTTCACTTGCTGTCACGAAAATTTGTTTTACCATCTGATTGTTATATCTGTTTTTTAAACATTTAAAAAAAATATTTGTTATAGGAATACGTCATCGAAATTGATCCTATACATGAATCCCTATGCATGAATATCTTTGTTGATTTAACTAGGTCAAATGAATTAAATCATGATATTATTTGGTTTTGTTGATAAGACGATGACTCTGGTCAACCGATGGATACCAATGACGTCAAACCAGGCGCAGACCCTTCAGCTAACCCTGATACTAATCCACCATCCATGGACTCAACTGATGCTACCGGTATGTTTTTTAATGAACCGGATTTATCTCCGCTGTAAAATATCAAGAATTATTTTAAGTTATATGTGCTTTCTGAATTTTCCTATGTTGCGTTTTTAACCTTAGCAATAATATTCGAATTCCAAGTTTGTTTGAAATAATTACATTTAGATTAAATGAATTAGATTAAACTGAGGAATGAACATTTTCCCAATCGATAATTTGAATCCACCTTATTTATTATGACGAAGATAATATAAAATGAATTCCGAACCAGTCTCGATAACGTCGACGCGCGTTGACGAGAGGATCGAATGAATTCGGCGTTTGATATGATATTCCACTTTTAAAAAAATAATTATTTGATCTGCTTCAAAAAAAAAAAAGTGGGAGCAAACCAGTAAACAAAGTCTATGCAATCAAGTGCATTTTTACATACACTTGGATCAATTTTACGTAAAATGGTATTAATAGACTGTTAAAATTATTTTTAATTAACTGGCGATTAATGCAACGTAGTTGTTCTACATAATACTATTCTTTTTATCCCATCACCCTCACTAGATCCTTTGGCAACCCTTGCCTCTGCTGCCATCTCTTCGGCCGGAAATCTCATGCCCATTACTAGTGGTGGTAGCGGGATTGATTCGTTGGCGCCTCCTGTTGTAACACCAGCAAGTGCAACTGCTATCCCTGTCGTGACTCCGTCGACAAACGGTGTGAATAAGGTCGCCTCCGCTGCACCCATGAAAGTGGTGAGTACAGTAGCTGTAAATAACCTGGTTCTTTCGCTCATGTTTTAAGCGCCCGCCGACAATATGCGGCGAAGACAAGAAACAATTAGAAAGTTTTGGCGGTGTAGTCTCATGCAATAAAATTGGTAACAGCTTGAGAAAATCATGGAGTTTATATTAAAAGTTATCTTATTCCAATGACATTTTTGTTTCTGGTTTCAGGAGGGCAACCAAGACTCGCCCAAAGTGGGTGTTCGGAAAGACAACCAGTGGTTCGATGTAGGGCTCATTAAAGGAACTAGCACGATTGTGTCGCACTTCTTCTTGCCTTCTGAGACTGGGGAAAGAAAAGACGATGTAAGAAACTCGTTTTGTACTCTGTATAAAGACTAGTCGTTTTAACAATGCTTAAATGTTTTTACTTTGGCAGGAGTTCACTATAGCGTAAAATGGTACCATGTTTATAAATATGATGAGAAATGTAATTTGTATCTCGCTGAACTTTGAATATATTTTTTAAAAATTCCCAATCAATTGCAGTCAACCGCACTACCGGCGTTACGTACCACTCATGGTGCTTAGGCACTATGCTAGGGGTCACGACCTGTACCCCGGGAATAGAAATTTTCGAGAGCCCTGCGTCTCATTGATTGATATTTGGAAAGGATGTGCATGTAAATAAAGGTTGCATCTTAATTTTACGGTACCGTTCAATTTCCAAAGGACGTTGATGCCTCCGTTGCGGATCACAGCGTTCTCAAGAAGCAAGAGCTTCTGCCCGGTACGGCCTACAAATTTCGAGTGGCCGCTATCAATGCCTGCGGTCGGGGCACCTGGAGCGAGGTCTCCGCCTTCAAGACGTGCTTGCCCGGCTATCCTGGGGCGCCGTCAGCTATCAAGATCAGCAAGGTATGTCAATTATTTTGCATGAACCGGAGTTTTAGATTTATTAGATAGATCAAAGTATTGTCTGAATCTGTAACCGTATTTTTATTATTTCAGGGTACCGACGGAGCACATCTGTCGTGGGAGGCGCCTCAAAATACATCTGGCCGCATCACCGAATATTCTGTTTATCTAGCAGTGAGAAGCGCTACTACCCAAAGCCAGGTTAGATCAAGTGACTTTGGGCGCCTGAATTTTAAAATTATTTTTGTTTGTCGGCACCCATTATACAGAGGGTGAATAGGCAAAAATGACATGACTTTGAAATTATATAATTTTGTTAATAATTATCATATCACACTGAAATTTTTGGTGTACGTGTTCTAAAATGTCTTCTATCATTCTTTGAAATTAGAAAAAAAATCTGAAAAATGGTGCCACATATGATAAAAACTATCTGAACAAAAATATTCTTAGAAATATATCTCCGAAGTGTTAAAAACGCGAAATTATTGCGAGTACGTCTACAATATGTCGAGTAATTAGAAATTATGGATTGAAGCGCAAAAGAAATGGACAAGCCAACGAAAAAGCCATTTGTGCTAAGCCTAGAACTGCGAGGTCAGAACATAACATCAACAAAGTGAAGAAGTGGATCAACAAGAGAACAATCAACCGAGATTTGCAACAATGTGCAAAAGACAACCGGGCAACTCTTGTGCACTGTGCTAACCGGAAAACCAACGCAAGGAAGCTGTATGAGCGCCACCTGGCTGGTGGAAAATCCGAATTTATGATAACTTAGGACGAAGCTTACCTTGGCAATTGCAATGGTTGGAGAAAGATTTGTTACTGTAAGAGAGGATCATCTTCACTTGACCAATGGATGGTGGAGTGTCGTGACAGCTGGCCAAAAGATTACATGGTGGTAGGTTGTCTGACCGGCAGAGGTCCGCTACCACTCAACAAAGTTCCTGCAAAGGTGAAAGTCAACACCGACTCATGTTCTAAAGCATTATTTGGAAAAAGAGGTTCCTAAACTTTACCCAGGTGAGTTACAAAAAACCACCCTGCATCACGACAAAGCAACAAGCCACACTGCAAAGAAAACAACCCAATATATGTAGGATTTGAAAAATCGAACTAGAATAAATGTTTTGTACAACAAGGACATCCCCATGAAGTCCCCCGACATCAGTCCATTAGACATTTTTTGGTTTGGATTTCATCGCAAAGCAACTACATTGACAGGCCTTTGGACAGTGAGCAGAGACTTATGGAGCACAATCACACCAGAAATTACCTCAACAATTTTTGATACATGGAAACTACAGTGCAAGGCGGTTAGCATACAGAATGACCAACATATTGAGCAAATTAAATGTATTCATCGCCGAAAATTAAAATGTTACAGTGAATCAGTCATGTAATTTTTGCCTATTCACCCTCTGTCACAATAAAAATAAGAGTGTTTAGCGCGTTTTAAGAGCACAATAACTAGTTGCTCGTTGCCAGTTTGCGGTTGATATGGTGTCAAAACATTTTTACGATGTGAAATTTTTGAAGTAACTTGTCTATCTAATATGCGGGGGATAATTGCTTTCATGTGACTAGTTTGCAATTATGTTGGTTGAGAGACCATTTTGGGTTTTATGGCGCCCTCCGGTTCAAGTGTCAAGCTGGGCTTCTGCTTATTAGTTCCATTGGTACCGCTGATAATGCGCCTCTAATACAGCAGAAATACAGTGTCTCCGGTAGTGATACTACTGATGAAAGAAAATACTGATGAAAGAAAATAATAGAAATCTAATCTATTTGTGATAGGGCGACACAAAGACCGTTACTTCAAGTCCATCCCAGCTGGCCTTCGTCCGCGTCTTCTGTGGCCCAAGTCCGACCTGCGTCGTGAGCAACCACAGCCTGTTGTCTGCTCACATCGACCACACTACCAAGCCGGCCATCATATTTAGGATAGCTGCGCGGAACGAGAAAGGCTACGGTCCGGCCACTCAAGTCAGGTGGCTTCAAGGTGCGTTGTTTGTTAATGTATTTTTCTAACAATACATTTTTTGGATTGTAATTTAAAAGACGAAATATTTTTAAAGATTTAGAACGCTGGGAAAACTATTTTCATACTGGAATGAGTTGGAATATATCGCCAATTTATTTTTAAAAAATATGATTTTTGACTGCTTTTTCAGTCATTTTTTCCAGAAGTTATATTTTTGTAATTAAAATAAAAAAATTAAGGGGGTGCGCAAAGTTATCAAATACGGCATTTTTCCTACCAGTGCACCGGTTACGATACTAGTTATTGCTTATGTCGTATCTATAAAATTTAATTAGGCACGTCACACAGAATCAACTTAGCTGCAATCATTAGTACGATTTGTGGGTGTGCCTAAAGAGTTGAGTATTCCTCCTACCCTAAAATTCCTAGCTGAAAGAAAGCTATAAAACTGCTCAGATTGTTGGCAACTTGTGTAGAACCACAATCGCCGATAGTGGGTAGATGTCTGATATTCCTTTATAGCTCATTGTTTGAAAATGTGATTCGCTCGTTCTAAATTTGATGTTTTTAATTTGTGAGCGCGGTCCACTGATTCTACTGAGGGAATAATGCTTAAAATTATTTTCACCCGTCGCAGCCAATAAAGAAACTAAAATAGAAAAATATGTATTTTTGTTTACAGATAGTGCTGCACCCGTTGCTGCCAGACCTGCGGGTGGTGCCGCCGCGTCACCTACTGCAGGAACCAAGCGACCAGCTGACGCGTAAGTAGACTTTCAGCCCGCAAATTTTTTCAGCTGATAAAAATACATTAAAAACTTTATGTTGGAAAATCTGAAATCCAGAGAGTGGAATTCCCTCGCGGCATACACCAGGAGCAGCAATAATCCAAGGGCAGCTCACTCAGTTGGATAATTAAATAACTTAATTATTAAATGCAACAAAACAATGGCGACAGAAAAACGCCCACACGCAGGTGGGATGGGGAGGAAAAACAAACCGCGTAAACGGAAAAGAAAAACAACTATAGTGGTACCTCGAGATACGAGTTTAATTCGTTCCGTAACCTTGCTCATATGTCAATTTGCTCGTATCTCAAAGCAATTTTCCCCATTGAAATTAGTTGAAATGCCATTAATCCGTTCCAGCCCC
>JAQGBY010007887.1:0-11262 GCA_034698785.1 Mycogona germanica
CCTTTCTCTTTTTTCTTTGTCCTCTTGAGTGTGTTGTGTCAGCCAATTAGAATCACCGGAAAGGAGCTCACTAATCTAATCCGGATTGAAATTATTAATGTTTCGCCTTTGAACTATGAACCAGTAGACCAGAACCACAAAAGCTTGTCCGATATCTTAACGCGACTGTTTTATAATCCTTTATAATTTAATTAATTTTAATTTTTTTAAAAAAATATATAAAATAATATAACTGATTATAATCCGGAATGCCCTCTTTTTTAAAGCTTTTTTTCTTAAACTATCTGATCGGACGTTTACTTACGAACGGCCTGAAAAAATTGAATACAATTTGATTGTTCCTCAAATTTGTATTTATATTTTTAAAAACACTTTCATTGTAGATTCGCTACGTGTTATAATATTTTTCAATAATATTTCATCCAATAACCTTAGTGCTTGCTCAGAGATATTATTGGAATAATAATTAGGAATTAGGGATCTGGTGTGGCAAATGTCGCTGACATCACTGGTATCACGTGAGAGCGACGATTGCGCCATCAAGCGGATACGCCATCTTGGAATTTTCCATTTTTAATGGCAATGCTTAAAACTTTAATGACTCATATCTCGAGAAATACGCAGAATGGAGATCTGAAATAAGTTGCGTTCGACTACAAATTTGCTAAACTATCTACAGCTCAAATTTTATTTGATTTCGTCAAACAGTTCGCAAGTAAACACCAAGACAGACAGCTTAAAGAAAAGAGAAATAAGACAAGCTTTCAGGATTATAATAAGGATGCTAAACACTTTACTAATCCCATCTACAATATGCTTCATCTGAAACGATTCTACGCTGAACTAATTTTATTCTGACGTAATTTCCAATTTCCGGTTGCAAATTACGCATTTACCGGTTGCTCAAAATGCATTTTCCGGTTTGCAAGATTTCTGGAAGATAAATACGCTACTCTTGGTTTCTTCTTTTTGTAAAAAGAACTACCTGAGTTTGTTGGAGGATGAAAAAATGCCATAGTGACTACGTTCGAAGTAGGCCAATGCTCAAAGTGACCTGCACGCAAAAAGTAGGGTGGGAATTGAACAGCCGCCTCCGAAAGTAAAAGCCGCGTGAAAAATAACAATTTTCCGGGAAATATGTTGTCACGCATGATAAGTGGCGCTGACGGTCTGTTTGGCTTTATCCGATTATCAATACGGTTGATATTAAAACTGCACTCGCTTTGTGTTTGATTATAATTTATCGAATTGTTAATCGATTCGTATGAAATTCAAGCCGATTAAGAGTGAAGATAAATATCAATCACATCACGGTGAGTCAAAATAAATATTATTTAACAAGAGATACTTTATAAACATAAAATAATGGTTCCAATCATGGTGTCTTTTCAAATCATCAATTTCATAGAAAACTGAATTAAAAATTCAAATAAACGAACGACAGCTACTAAAAGCAGGAAAATATATTTTTTTAGATTTATCACGAAATGACGTCACGCCAATCAAACAAAATAGAGAAATACCCAGGCTGTGCATTTTGGTCTTACAAATTCGATTGTCAAGATCAAATGACGTCATCTGCGCATGCGCACAATTCCACAGAAGGGCCGCACAAAACCTCGATATTACCCGAAATCGCCGAATCGATCATAAAATCGACATAATCGAGTGTCTCGATATTATCGATGCGGACGATAATCATTTTACGAATTTACGGTCAAATTCAGAATTTGATCATCAACTTGGTGATGACGAAAATAAGGTTTTCAGAAATCTCCAGTTGAGAACTTGATTTTCTCAGACGTTACTCCAAACTTGATTTTGATTTTGAGATAGACCAAAATACAGCCCCAGTGTGGACGAAAAACATCAATTTTAGAGCTGGCCTTAGCATCTCCCTATCAGTTGCTGGTATCCGCCCATAGATGGCGTTGCGCGCCGCTCATCTCGGAAGCATCTCATCTCATCTATCTCATCGCTCATCTTCAGCATCTATGAAAAGTTCGAAGCCAATCGAACAAACTCGAACACATTCCACTTATTTATTTCATCCTTTTCATCGCAAAAGCGGTACACAGAATAGAAAAGAAAGAAGAAAACAAAAAATGGAACGCAAAACAAAATTGGATGATAAAAATTGCATGTCGCTAGACAACAAGAAACGTAACTGAGGTAACCAACCGTCAATAAATTTACCAAGAGCGATCAAAATAAGTCTATTATTAAACGAAACGAGGCAACACTAAGTGACGTTGATTCCTGAAAAACACAATGAAAATGAAAATTTTTCGCTGACTGGCAAAAAACAGATATCTAATGATTTCTCCAAATATTAAGGTCCTCCACATTAATATTTCCCACATATTTCTTCTTTCTTAATTCGAATGAAAACCAGGATAATAAAATATCGATTATCGCCAATCTTTTTCCCCCCGCTCTATCCCGTTTCATGGAAATGATGTCATCCATGATTTTTCGCGTCTCCCCTCTTTCTGCCCTTTGATCGATGGACCCGAGAAAGGGCCGAAATATTTCCACATTTTGACTTCAGTATGCGATCACGAGAATGAAACGTCCACGTCTACGTTCACCATTGGTCGGATCTCTCTCTTCAAGAAGAAATTGATTGTGAAATGAGATAATAAATCGTAAAACATATTTTTAAAAAAAGTTCAACCAATTTTTGATAAAACTGTCATATTTAATTAAAGCAAATTGAGGCTCATTTTTTCGAAAAATTGTATAGAAAAATTGATTTTTAAATAATAACAATAATTGCTGAAATGCACTCTCGTGAAATTTGTGCAAGTGAGACAATTATTTTGAATAAATAGTAATTTTATACAATATCTGATTGGAGACGCTATTTCTTCGTTTTTCTACCGCCATTTTGGACCGGAAATTGACAAGAAATATCAAGCAACTAAAATCACGTAAAAAGTAATTCATCCATAAAAATTAAAAAAATAATTATTCGGGATAAAATAAAAAGTAAGTCTCGGTGAAAAATTATTTAAACTAATTTTGTTCGAAAAGAAACTGGGATGAAAAAGAGGAATTGAATGAAAACGTCCAAATTTGTCGAGAGCTATTTTTTTTCCTTATCTAACAATCAAATTTCTTATTTCGAAGGATGCAAAAAGAAAAACTTCCGGTTTTACAGAACTGAAAAGTGAACATCAGCAGGAAGTTAAATCTGGTGTGATTGGAAGTTAAATGTTTGTTGTGTCCTTAATCCAGTCTCGCATTCGCAAAACCTCTCCTGGCGACATTTGACCCTCCCTCAATGCCACCCCATGGCCCAACCGGAAGTGTGGAACTCACCTGTTATCCGAGGCATGGCCAAAGTTGTTTCGCAACGGACGGTAAAAATCCAGAGAAAGACGGTCGCGATCACGCACCTCACAATATCCGAATAAAGAGACCGAATTGTAGAAGTAAGGGAACGACGACGACGAGAAATTGTGTTTTCGAATCGGAAACGAGCGACAATTGACGCACATGTGATTGTCGTAATCCCCAAATACAGATATCCTTCAGTTCTTTTTTTTTTAGAGCCCGATTTTTTAATCCACAGTTTTTATCCCGCGATCACACTTCCACCAGCGGACGAACGAGCACGAGAGCTACGCTTCCAATGCCGCCACACGAGCACCGAAACGCCGCGTACGGACACAACTTGTCTCGGCGGAAATCCAGCGCGCACGTACGCGCACGTACGGGAGAGCGCGGGAAAAACGGGCGGCAGATCCGCTCCGATCGGACGGCACACGATTTTGACAGATTCTCGCTAAATATCTTTCTGGTCGGGAGTCGTTCGATTTTGGTGTAATCCAATAAAGAAAAATAAAAAAATCGCTCCGCCGTCACACACACCGGAAATAGTCGGATCCACAAATGACGACACAAATTTTATTTCCGTGCGATGAATAACTGATAAAAGATTGGTAATTCCGGGATGGGCGCGTCAACATTTAACAATTCGGTATCCTAGGGCACTGCGGCTACTGTGTTTTTTCTCTTCTTCCGTTTTGCTGATGCGCCGCTCACGTTTGTAGGTTAGAAGCACGTCCGCGTGTAAACCACCGAGAGGAGGCGGAGAAAAGTCGTTCCCGGCAACGCACGCAACAGCAGCAGCATCAGAAGCGGCAGCGCAGACAGTCGTCGTCGGGATGGAATTTTACAAGCCACGTGTAGCTGCTTCACTGCACGTAGCGCTCCACGCAGACGGCGAGCGAGTGTAATGAGGGAGCGGATGGTGAGCGCTCGAGGAGCGAATGGAGCGACTAATGAGAAGCGCATAGCGAAAGGGGGATGCGCACTGTGATGCGCTCGCGGTGCGTTGGATCGATCCTCAAGGCGAGACACCAAAATTTTTTGTCAGCGTCGTGGACGTGTGACGTAGCTCGTTCATGGCGGAGTTGCTGCTTGTGAAGGCCCGGGGCGTCGGTGTCCGATTTAACGTCATCGCTATCGAATCGATTTGATCGAATTTCAATATTTCACATCGGCAAAAGTGAGAGCGAGTGTCGGTTTCAAGTATAATTAATTAAAAGGGGCGCGTTTTCTTTCCAAATATCATTCGAACACACGATCTGTGTTTCAGGATCTCGAATGCTTGTTTAATTGACCCCAATATCGAGCACAAATAAACTACAATCAAAAAGTCAAAAGTCATTGTGATGCTATGTCACCACAATTTTCATTTGACATGACACACTGAATTTTAACATCGGCAATTGAAGTAGTTCTTTTCAAATTGATTTTTTTCTTTCAATGATTTACACTTTTCAGCCGATTTTTTTCAAAGAAAATTTAGAGAACGTATTTTCTAGTATTTTTTAAAACTCTGCATGATTCGTAACATTCGTTAGAACACTAGAGTTGCACATTCGTCACGTGATAACGTCATGGTCATGGCGCCACAAGTGATTAAAAAAATTAGGAATCCCAAACTTTTGACAACTTAAATATCAAATCTCTATATAACGAAAATGAATTTTTTTCCTATTTTGCGAAATGCAACCGTAGAACTCTGAGGTTTTAATTTAATAATAATTATAAATCGGCATCTAGTGTGGAAAATGTTACTGGTATCACGTGTTTGTCGCACGTTTGAACGACGACAGCGCCATTTTGGTCGCTTGGAGAGACGCCATATTGGAGTTTTCCTTTTTTAATGACAATGCTTAAAACTTCAACGATTCATATCTCGAGAACTACTCAAAATCGAAATCTCAAATAATTTGCACTCGACTACAAATTAGTGAAACTATCTACTGGTCAAATTTGATTCAATTTGGTTAAGCCGTTAATTAAATAAACGCCCGAACAGAGATATAAGGAAACGGACATTGGGATTTGAGAAGATGCAACACATATTTGGAATAGCACAGAATCGACGACTTTTTGTTCAATCTTTAAATCAAACTATATATATGTGGATGTGGACGCCATCGAATGTCTTATTTTAAATGTAAAAATAAAAATCACATCCCAGACCAGAATACATGTTCGCAACACGCAAATGTGAATCCAGATATATCACCATTTTGAGGTCATAATGTGTTTTAAACTCACGGCATATTTCCCTCTCTTCCCTCAAATTAGTCGTGGCCTTTTGGTGAGGGGGTCGGTCTAACCTCCCCAGGGTCCTCCAGGGTCGTGACCTTTTTCTGGCAAGACGCACCCCACTGTTGCAGTTGTAACTGAACTTGTGTTTTTGGTGGTTGAGAGAGCGGCACCACGTCCGTGGGAAACCTGATAAACCACCACCAGAACACCACGGCCACTGAAGCGCAAAAGAGTGGTTTTAAACAGCTGCGGTTTAAAAAAAAAAATAATAATAACTGTTGCCATATGCACACTTATGTCGGGGAGATGGGGGAAAAAATCATACGGTGTGCGGTTTCACAAGTTAGAATTTTCCTCCCTCGGAAACATCATCCAACGTGTATTTTTCACATGGTGTCTGTCTTGTCTTAACTTCAACTGACAGATAAACAATGGCTGCCGAGGTTAGGATATTTATGTGTAGGTGGCGCTGGTTTCGCTGATCGGGATGCAGCGGCCATCTTGAATTATCAAGTTCGGTCACGTTCACCAACTTTACACATAGAATAGACGGGTTTTGACCAATTTTGCCGGGTGGAAAAACGGATGTTACGTCAACATCCGGTGTACCACCACCCTTGATGATGCAGACGTCGTTTCTCCTTGTTTAGTAAATAAATGCTGATTGGATAAATAGAATGAACTAGTTATTCATGTCTATTTACATTGGTGGTTAATGTTCGAGAGAAAGACAATTTAATTCGGTAGAAATATTTAATGGTTAAACACGAATGCAAAAAACAATTCCAGCTCTCGTTATTTTCCAAAAAGGCTGGTTTCCATGGTGATAAGGGCGCGTTTAGCATTTCAGCTCGTGATCTCGGTTTGATGACTCTGCTCAGTAGTCTGTATAAATATTTACGCGTCCTTCAATTGTTTAAATAAAATGAGAACCTGTCTTTACATTTAAAATTTGAGACTCGAATCAACTTGAATCAGTGAGAAGAAGCTTTCATCTTTCAAATTAATTTCAATTTTATTTTTATTATTTTTGAGACCGATGTTCACCATGCAAAGTCTATGGGACACTGTTTACCCCATAATTGTAATCACGCAGCGACCTCTTACGAGTAATGTAGCTTGACTACAGCGACCCCTTTTGGGGATATTTTCAGTTGCACTATCTCCTAGTGTCTATTGGCGTCCGTAAGAAAGCCCAAAGGGGAGAAAAGGGGATGCGTTTAGACATTGAATAAAATCGGCGAGTCTCTGCTATGACATGCTATGACTCGTTTTCGAATATCAATTCGCTTAAATTTCTCAAGTTAGCTGAATAATTGCTCACAGTGTAACTAGGGCATGAAATCCGTCAGGATCTCAATTTTTTTCCAAAAATGTGGGGACGCTTGTCTAGGCAATGTGGGAAATAGTAAACGCCCCCTAGTGGCTAGTCACATGAATTTCGGGGGTCGACTCACGCCATCAATTTTAAATAACATTGCTGTTAACTTTTCAAGGTAACTCCTCGATAGTGACACTTCAAAATGGTATTTATTCGTTTTAATTTTTCAAATAATTTCATTTTTAAATCACCTATCTCAACGAATGCACAGTCAATTATTTTTAATGTTATTCATTTGGAATTGGTCGTTTTCATTGCCTAATTAATGAGTCAATAAAATGGAAAAAAAAAACAGTACTTTCTTTTAATAGATAATAATTTTTGATGTCTCTTATCCGAACTATAAATTTTGACTAAGTATTGGCCCATTTATATAAGCAGGGATCTGAGGAGGTTATTGTGTTTTTCATTTTGAATGTTCTATTAGTTTAGTTAGTAAGTCGACCGAGTTTCATCGGTTCACAAAATGTATCCCCCAAAAAAAAAGATGGCCGCTATCCCGAGGCGCGATCGTGCGCAACAAGCGGCAAATGACTCGTATTTGTGAGCTCCCCATTCCGGTAAAGTACGTGTACGAATCTATGAACAAAAAAAGAGGAGAAAATAACATAGTAGCAGAAGATAGTAGGAGGGTGAAAAGAAATATAATCAAGTAACAGAAGAAGTGGGAATAGCCAGCAATAAAAAGAAAAAGTTAGAAATGAAAGTGCAAAGCGCTGGAATAAATTATGAAAAAGAAAATCTTTTTTCATAAGAAAGTAGAGAAAATGGGTGGGTGGGTGACCTGACAATGCAAATTTCCTAGGAATGGAGGCGAGAGTGAGTTAGGAGAGGTAGAAAAAAGTGGATCAAAATAAACAAGTCTACAGCAGAAAAAAGTCGCCAACAAAAGTGAAAATTGGAGGAATAAATTGCAAAAAGAAACAAGATTTTTTTTAAATGCCTTGTTCATAAATATTCGTGTTCATAAAATTCGAAATAAATGCCTATATTTACTTATTTCATTTATTTATTATTTATTTACTATTTTTTTAATTTATTTATTAAACGGGACCACCGACACATTTAATCAGATCTTCTGAAATAATTTATCAAATCACATGAAATAAATTTAGACAATTAATACTAGAAATTTAGCTATTTCATTTTTTGTTTGAAATATTGTTTCCCCTTTACACAGGCTCGAACTCGCGCGCGACACTTTCATTTTCACAATTTTGCTGCCATTTGTTGGTTGAGCGTTTGGAACAAAGGAAAAGTGAAATGCGCGAGTTCGAGCCTGTGTAAAGGCGGAACAAATAATTCGAACAAAATAATCAATTAATAAATAAATAATTAAAATATTCGACTAAATAGACAAAATGTTTGTATATTATCAATTGACTATTGTCAATTTTTTTTCATGTGATTTGATAAATTATTTTAGAACATATAAAATGTGTAGATTGTCCCGTTTTTCATTTTATTTTTTGAAACACACTGTAGAGTTGAATTCACCCTCAAGACCAGTCTCGTTTGTGTTCGTTGTCTCGTCTTGGTGTCGAACGACAATCTCGAAAACATTTTACAGGGTTGCAATTCAACCTATTTAGTCGACATAGTTTCCGTATATAAACTTGAAAATCAATTTTTAAACTAAGATATTTCTCGAATTCACGAAATGAAAATGAAAGTGCTGTTTTTCCAAAAAATGTGATGTTGGAGTTGATGTTTCCTTTTCAGCAAGAGTGATGTTTCGTAGTCGTGACCGGTGGTTGGTGGTCGCCGGATGACGTCATAGTCTCTCTGCTGGAGCGAGCAGTTTCAAAAGGAATGTCGTAAATAGAATTAATGTTTCCTTTTTTGCGCGTTGAAGTTGAACACACGCACACCAACAGTAGAAAAATGAAGACGAAGATAAAAAACCGAAAAGAAAACGTTGTCCACGTCGTCCAATTAAAACAATTAGTCAATCAGAACGAAAGTTCTGTTCTCTCTTTATGGTCGTGAGCGCCACAAAGACGAAGAAAAAATAGTCGAAACCACGAAGAAGAAAAAAAGAATCCCCGAAAGTCGTTTGGCGAAGGAAGTGGTCAAGGTTTTTATTTATTATTAGAGGAGTGCACAACATACAATAAACATGACTTACGGTTTTAATGATTTCTTAAAGGAGCACACAAAAAACGATTCGTAATTAAAGATGAGGAGAAAAAACACCGTAATGCTCAGACATAATTCGTCAAACGTTTTGTGAAGGTAACAATCAAATAATATCCGGCCTAGAGTGTTAATTTTGATACACCTACAAATCTCAAATATACTTTATTTTAAACTTAAATAATTTTTCAAAATCTATCCAGCGAAGGAACATCAATTGGACCAAAGAATAGGCAACTTCAGATTATAGCTATTTAATTTATCTGATTAAAATTATTGATAGTAGGTGGCGCACATTTAATCAGTTGACATGTTTGTCAAATTTCTATATAATAATAATTTACAAATAATTTTTCCAATTTTTGAATTTGTCATAATCACATTTGGCATTTACTGTAATATAGCGATATGTCAGGTTTTGAACATAGACCACATACATTTAATTGTTTCCTAATTTTGTAATTGAGTCAATTACATACAGCGGAACCACAACATATTCAAGAATTTCTTGAAATTTATTAGCATTCACACTACTATTAATAAAGTGCAGTCTTCACACACCATCACTGGAATTGAGAATGCTAATATCAAGAAATTCTAGAACCATTTTCCGATATAGGACAATTTCCATGAGGACCATTTCCAAATACAGCTTACATTGTCCAAGACATTGTCAATTACAAAAGTATGAAACAATGCAATATTCATGGACTATGATAAAAAAAACTGATTGAATCCAAATCAGTCGTCAGCATTAAGATACGATTTCTCACCAAGTACTAAAAATATTATTTCTTTTGTTATTGCGTCTCACATCACGTCATCTTTAATACCAAATATGCGTCTGTAATTCTGGCAAATTCAAGAATTAGGAAATATTATTTTTAAGAAAATCTTGTTTTATTCAGATTATACAGTAATTAATGTATTACATTAATATATTTATTTGAAGCACTTCCATAGTTTAATAAGATGTACAGACGACCTTTAAAGTCATTGAAAATCATGATAACAATTCGCCATTTTTGCAAATTGTCTTAAAGTTTTGTAGACCAACTTTTTTCAACCTACAAGAAATACAGAAATTGCATTTGAAAAAAGAACATCTTGTTTATTAAAAGTCCTGAAATCAGTTGTAACCACAATCGGAAGTACAAATTGTAAATACTCGGCAATCGATACTATGGACTTACTATCGATGTATATCGGCAGTTCCGAATGAAAGAGTTCTCAAAGAAGATTGTTGAATTGTTAAGACTGATGGCGGAGGAAGTGGCAATCCACTTTCCCTCTTCAACTGTATTCCTTTGAGAATGATGTTCCTGAATATTGTTCAGTAAAGCAGAAATTAAAGACGCGTGAAAGAAATGAAAGAGCGGAAATGGATTCGGAAACGGAAAGCGAAGTTGGAATAAAAAACGAAGGAGGCAGCAGCTGTACCAATCTACTTCGTCCTTATCAAATGAGTCGACTTTTTTTTAATGGCGACGGATCTGACCTAAGAGGGACTATTCGAAAAAAGCGAGACATTTATAAATTACAAACAATATAATGAAATAATGTGACTTAATACGGATTAGCGATGCTCACACAAAAACACCCATTCAATTCAAGATATTTTCTAGTCTTTGGGTGATCAGTACAAAATAACAAGTTGACAATGTGTTTTACATTCAAAATTTGAACCAAAAAAATCTCTAAATTAAAAAAAATATGTGAAATTCGAAGACAGCATTTTGATTCCAAATTTTATAAAGAAAATATATTGAATTCAATTGAACTTCGAGATACAGTCCTATAATGTTGCTTTACCCCGGTCACACATATTTTTATACTTCACAAGATGGGTTCCCAGCTTTGCCTGGGTTTACAGTAACCATCAATGAAATAAAAAATTAATTATTTTAATTTATTGGCTATTTTACGTTTGAACGATGACACGCGATAAACGCAAACGTTAAATGTGAAGTATTTAAAAATTAGGATTTTCAATCGTTTGACAATTGTTACGTTAAATTATAATAAAATTGAAAAAGAATCATTTTTAAAATATCTATTTGATTATATTTTATTTTTTAAAATTATTATTTTATTTTATTTATATATATATATATATTTTTTTTTTTAAATATCAACTGTAGTTCACCGCACTACAGGCGTTTTTTACCCCC
>JAQGBY010007888.1:0-11262 GCA_034698785.1 Mycogona germanica
TCCGCGCATCAGGCCAATCGCCATACAGTTCGCCCGAACTGCAATGCAGGACTCATATTTCATCACGAGCTAGCACCTCATTCCGATCGAAGTGGCGGATGCCCAGGGCGCACAAGAACGTAAGTGAGAGGGGGATGATGCAATGGCACCAAAACGTATTGGAAATCACATGCCGGTGTGACACCCCGCTAACTCAGAAAAATCAACCCCCTGGTTGTGGGCGGAAAGAAAGAACGAGTAGGGGCGCCGGAAGAGAGAAGAGGTGTAAATATGTGTACCTGATCGTAGTGAGGGAACTTCAAGCGATGGAGGGCCCGTAAGCGGCGTTGCATGATCCCGTGGCGAGGGTGAGTAGGCGGGTACCAAATAGCGAGAACCTCCCACGCTGCGGCCATAAGAAAAGCAGGATTTGAGGAGCAAACGTCCAAGAAATTGAGGCGCCGGTATAAGGTGGTCAGATGGACGTGACGATCTGACGGCCGTTGCTGCCATAAAAAGCGAGCAACCACCCACGCAGAGGGAGAAAAACGCTCGATTTGCCGTAAAATAGTCTTAAAATAAAGAGGGACCCACAGAATATACATAACGTGGGACACATGTCGGCGATTACAAGGGATGGTCCGTAGGGGGAGATGGCAGAACTGTCAACACAAGATGTGTAATGGGAAATATCATAATTATAAAATACGGATGTGTGTGGGACAACTGGTCTAATGACAAGAACAGTGTATCATAGGTAAGAAAAACTTACACAAGCTAGTGGATCCATAATATTCGGTAAGAAGTAAGGATGGAACCGCGGGATAGGTGACAGGCACGACATTGCAAATTTTGAAAGCGCGGGACAAGTGGAAACGAGTTCGCGATGGTAAGGGCCACTATCGATAGTTCGGCATGGAGACACTAGTTACCACCGATAGTCGGGATATCGATATGCGATGCGATCACCGCATAAGTGTACAGCAAGGGGCTGCGCTAAACTAGCGTCTATATCGGCACATGACAACAACATAAAAACATAGTAAAACGTCTATGAAAATTATAAGAAAACGAGTGCATGTAGGTACATTGAGCACTCGAAAGGTAAGTATAAAAGTCGATTAGCTCAATCGCCACTGATGCGAAAATAGTGATCATTCTCCCATGGCGCGTCGCACGGTGGATACATTGCAGTGGCCATGTCATCGCCCAAGGTGGGAGTAGGCGGCATTTGCAAATTGAGAATGTCATTAATGTCATTGCTGGCTGCAGCTTCGGAGGTGTTGGGCATTCCAAACTCATGTTGCAGCTGGTGAATGGTAATATTTTCATCGGTAGGGTCACCGAACATTGGTGACTCGAGGAAGTTGGCCCAGTCGTAAGATGACAGTTCGACTGGGTCAATCTCGAAGTGAAGATCATCGTTACTGCACGGTGTAAGCTGTACCGGTGGTGGCTCAACAGCCGCAGCAGGAGCTGGAGGGGCCAACATTTTTGTTATGGCTTCAGCATCAGCTCGCGTGGCTGGAGACGAAGACGGGTTGAGGAGGCACTGCACCAGGTCGGCGGTAGGAGAGTCGACCACGGTGGCGTCCACAACATCGATGAGTACAGTCCTGGTGGCGTAGCGGGATGGATCCAAGGTGTCTTGCCGTAGCTGCATAACAACCGGCGGTTGGGCTGCAGGTGGGTTGTCAGACGTAGCACTGGTGGCGTCAGCCGTTCCTGTAGGTAGGGCAGGCAACATGATGTAAAGTGGCCGCCTGGAAGGATCTGCTCCAGGTGGGGCTGGCGACAACAGTCCGAAACCACGTTCCGGTAACTGTTCAAAGGTATTGCAAAAATTATTCAGATGTGATGGGTCACTCCCAGATGTCATGGGAGGGCGAATCATTATTGCGGCACCCGCCAGTTGACTGATAACAACCTGGCGATGTTGTGCCGAAAATGGCAATTCATTTTCTACAATAGGTAGAGGAGAGACTGTTTTATTTTGCCTCTTCTGCGGCTGCCTATTTGTGCTTTTAAATTTATTTTTTGTCGACATTTTAAAAATACAATTTTTAGAATGGCAAGAAGATGACATAGGAAAATTTGACGGCCGAGAAGGTGAGGTGAATGTGGCCTCTTCTAAAAATACAAGAGCAGAGTCAGTCAGAACATCTGATCGTTGCTTCCTATTTTTCATCTTCTTAGAGGGGCTACTCGATTTTTCTGAATTCCTAGAAGACAGATTGGCCTGTACAACCTTGCTAGATGTGTTTTGACGGCAAGCTGTTTTGTATTTAGATGGCTTAATGGACATGGGGTTTGGGTTACAAGTGTTTGGGACACATGACACCTTACCTAAATTAACAATGGGTGATCTACATATTTTTTGTGAGGGTACATCGAGATGCTCACTAGTAGAAGTACATTTTTGAGTGGGTGTAACTTGAATACACTTAGAAACGTCATTGATAATTGGGAATAAAGCCACTATTTCTTCCTTAGGTTTAAATAATGTTTTTATCACATTTTTATCAGAAATGGGTGTTGTTAAAAATTTATCCAAACCAAAAATTTCCAAAGTATTAATTGAAATATGATTAATATTAAAATCCAAGTTTTGTGATTTTGCAAGTTCCTGGGTTTGTTTTAATTTTTCTTTTGCCCGACGAATTGTTTCCTCTTCAAGCTTCCTATAGATAATTTGCGCATATTTATCCTTAGATGAAGTTGAATAATTTGGAACATTAATTCGCTCATGAGCAATTAAATCTTTTGATTTAATTCTAATAGAGTCCACAATTTTTCTAGGAACTGTTTTAACATTTGTAGATCCGCCAGGCTCGAAATTCGGTCCCTTTGGAGATACGAGTGACGTAGGAGGAAGTGGGGCCGCTTTAGCGAGTTCAATGCTTCCTTCTGAATTTATCTTTAAATTTTTAATTTTATTGATTTGTTTAATTAAATCGTGACACGTTTTTGCGTGTTCAGAGGCCGATTTTGGGCTCACAGATTTTGATTTAATTAAATTGTTCGAGTCAGTTAAATCTAGAAATTTTGGTTTTGCATAATCATGATCAACAATTTGTCGAATCGTTTTCGAACGCGACTGCAAAGTAGGAATTTTACTCTTTACAATTCTAGTTTTTGTCGGTAAAATTTTTAACGGAGTGCCACGTTGTTCAAAAGGAGGCACTATAGTGTCTATTATATTTTTACTTCGCTCAGCCTCTTTTGAAGTTGAGGGTCGATTGTCAGTCGAGTTGTCATAGTCGGTTTTGGAGCTGAGAGAGAATTTCTCAAGCTCTGAAATAGCTTTCTTAATCAAATCTTCTGTTTCTTTTTGATTAAATGATAATGGCAGCTCCTCGGTAGTGGAGTCCTTATTTCCAACCAAATTTTGATTTTCAGAATTTAGATTATCATTATTAAATGATTTAGTGATTTTCTGAGCATTTAATTTCTCTCTCTCTTTCATCCTTGAAATTAAATCTTCTGGTTCTTCGCCTTCTGACAAAGATAGAAAATCAGCGAATTCATCTAAATCATCTTCAAGATGATTTTGTAGAGTTTCATCTGTGGTTTTAGTTTTCTCAACCACAGTTTTTGATTTTAAATTTTTATTAGAGTTTGTATCATGATCCAAAATAGGAGGTGCATCTTCTGGCATGTCTACGGGAGAGGCATCTTCAAAAATTTGATCATTAAAGAACTCATCGGGAATTTCCGCGATGGCTTGAGGTCTTGGAGTGAAAGGTTGAATCTTGGAAAGATTTTCAAATTTCTTTAGCCAACCCTTCTCCTGCAAGGTTAAATTTCGAACAACGCCACGTTTTAATTTTTCAACGTGGACAGAAAATGGTTTTGGTGGAATGTTGTCTTTTCTCATGACAGATTCCACTAAATAATTTTGAGGTGAAAGCTGTTTCACAACATAGTAAGGTCCTTGAAACTTGTTTCCAAATTTCTTTGTAGAGCCGGGAGCTTGTCGGTTTGATTTAATAAACACGATCGAACCTTGTTCAAACTCTGGGCACTTGACTCTTCTATGTGTTTTGTCATAATTTTGTTTCTTGCGAATATTTTCTTGAGCAAGAATTTGTTTTTCAGTCCGAGATTCGGGCTGATTGTCAAGTCCTGTCGGCAATAATCGATCTATCGGCCGAACGGGTTCGCGATTAAAAAGAAGTACATATGGTGACTCTTTGGCGCTGTCTTGGATGGCAGCGTTGTAACTAAAAGTTATGGGGCCCAGATTTTTATCCCAATCGTCTTGAAATCTATTTACGTACATCGTTAATTTTTGAGCAAGAGTTTTATTAACTCTTTCAACTAAACCGTTAGACTGAGGATGTGATGGAGTTGTTAAATTTTGTTTCACTCCTAAATGTGTTAACCAATTAGATAAAAATCTATTAGAAAAATTTGTTCCTCGATCTGTGATTAAAGTGTGAGGTATACCGTACCTACAAAAATAATCAGATAAAAATTCTTTTGTGGGGCCAGCTTCTGCAGAGGGCAAAGCTTTTGTTTCAGCGAATCGCGTAGTGTAATCCATGATCACCATGATGTATTTATTTCCGCGTTTTGTTTCTTTAAATGGTCCGAGCAGATCTGTACTGATCTGATGGAACGGCATATCGGGTACGTCTATCAGAGCGAGAGGTGGTAAAGGTAACGGAGCGGAGACCTTTTTAATTGCGCAGTCTTTGCAACTGCTAATATAATTTTTGACATCCGCATGCATGTGCGTCCACCAGAATCTTGTCGACATGATATTCCATGTTTTGGAAAATCCACCATGACCGGCCGTGGGGTCATCATGACATTCAAACAATACTCTAGCACGCAGGCACGCGGGCACGACTAATCTCGGTCGTTTTTGGGAAACCGGATTACCTTTAATAAATAGGCAATCATTAAAAATTTTGAATTCTTCCTCTCCATCAAAATCTTCAATAACTCTCTCTCGGATAGCGCTTGTTTCAGCATCGTTGTGCTGTTCGGTAATAAATTCCTCAATCGAAATCATTGAGCATAGGGGAGGTTGTTTGTTTACACTCGAGTCATCAAAGGCACGTGACAATGCGTCAGCATCCTGATGAGTGATTCCGGGTCGGTGCCTCATCGTGCAGTGATAACCTTGGAGAAGCAGCTTCCAGCAGGCCAGGCGGTTGTGCGGGTCCGGGGTGCTGTTCATCCACTTCAAGGCTAAATGGTCGGTGATAACAGTAAACATTTGTCCATACAAATAGGGTCGAAGGGTTTTTACGGCCCAGACAACGGCGAGACATTCTTTTTCAGCCGTGCTGTATTTCTTCTCGCTGGGCTTCAGCGTGCGAGACAGATAGGCAACAGGCTGTTCACCTTCGTCAAACTTCTGCGCCAATATGGCTCCAAGGCCGAGGTCGCTTGCGTCGGTATGGACTTCTATTGGTCGTAGCGGGTCGAAATGACGTAGCAGGGGCGGAGTTATAAGAGCCTTCTTGAGGTCTTCGAAAGCGAACTGCGCGTCATCTTCCCAAAGGAAAGGCTGCAAGTCACTGGTAAGTAGGCGTAAACTCTTTGCTCTCTTGGAATAATCTTGGATAAAGCGGCGATAATAACTCGTCAAGCCGAGGAAGCTACGAACGTGTTTCCGCGTGCTTGGGATTGGAAAATCGCGTACAGCTTTGACCTTGTCTTCGTTGGGTAGAATTCCTTCAGAGTTTACAGTGAATCCTAAAACGGGTAATTCGTGCGTCGCGAAAATGCATTTTGAAGGTTTTAATTTCAATCCGCTTATTTCTTCTCGCTGGGCTTCAGCGCGCGAGACAGATAGGCAACAGGCTGTTCACCTTCTTCAAACTTCTGCGCCAATATGGCTCCAAGGCCGAGGTCGCTTGCGTCGGTATGGACTTCTATTGGTCGTAGCGGGTCGAAATGACGTAGCAGGGGCGGAGTTATAAGAGCCTTCTTGAGGTCTTCGAAAGCGAACTGCGCGTCATCTTCCCAAAGGAAAGGCTGCAAGTCACTGGTAAGTAGGCGTAAACTCTTTGCTCTCTTGGAATAATCTTGGATAAAGCGGCGATAATAACTCGTCAAGCCGAGGAAGCTACGAACGTGTTTCCGCGTGCTTGGGATTGGAAAATCGCGTACAGCTTTGACCTTGTCTTCGTTGGGTAGAATTCCTTCAGAGTTTACAGTGAATCCTAAAACGGGTAATTCGTGCGTCGCGAAAATGCATTTTGAAGGTTTTAATTTCAATCCAAATTCGCGGAATTTGTCGAAAACGCTACGTAATCTTGATAGATGTTCATCAAAATTTTCGGAGAAGATCACTACGTCATCCAAATAAACGAGGCAGGCAGTCCATTTCAATCCAGCTAGCACGGCGTCCATTGTTCTTTGAAATGTTGACGCTGCGTTCGATAGACCGAATGGCATCCTCTTAAATTGGTAGTGACCGTCTAAAGTCGAGAAAGCTGTTTTCTCTTGGTCATCTTTTGCCACGGGTAATTGCCAGTATCCGCTGCGGAGGTCGATAGATGAGAAATAGCGCGAGCCGGCCAGGCGGGAAATCGCGTCGTCGATCCGCTTTAGGGGATATATTTCAGGTTTGGTCTTGCTGTTTAAGCGTCGGTAGTCTACACACATGCGTAAGGAGTTATCCTTCTTCTTAACCAGAACAACGGGAGCCGACCAGGGGCTAATTGATTTCTCAATAACTCCTGCCTTTTCCATTTGTTCGATTTGTTCACGCAGATACTGTCTCTCGGACCAGGACTGCGGATAAGGTCGAAGTCTTGAAGGGGCGTAGTCATGTAGGTCGATGGTATGTTCAGTGGCGATGAAGTTGCCAAGATCTAATTCTGATTTTGAAAAAATATCCGAAAATTGAAAAAGCAGATCCTCTAACTTGCGTTGTTGAATCGGATCGAGATTTTGGTCTATAGTGACAGAGTCGACGGGGAAATCCTCGGAAGTTGTCTCAGTGGGTTCTTTACGATTTGTCTCCAGATAGGCCGAAGCAGTTTGAACAACGGTCATCTGAGTGAGAAATCCAACCGTCGTTTCTTCAGGTAAGAAACTGTCACTGCTAGTTAAATTTGTTATAATAGTAGAAGCTCTATTATCCTTAAGGGTGACTAGGTGTTGACCGATAGTAGTGCCTCTTTTATAAAATAATTTAGAATCGGTTTCGCAAAAGTAAGTTCCGTCGGGAAAGTTTCTAGAAAAAATTGGAACTTCAGCATAATGCCAAGGTGGTATATTCACTGGCATGGATAGGTGAATAGAACTGTCAAGCGGATAGTCAGGGACGTCAATCAAGTTTACTTTTGAAATATTTGAATTATTTGGGTCAACTATTACCGGGGTATTAGATGACAACGTAGTAGTGCCATTTCCTAAATTTATTTTAACTTCTCCCATGGTTAACCAATTTAAACCAATGAGTAAGGGCACACTTAGATTTTCAACGACCAAGACATCAGTCTCTCGAGTCAGACCTGCACATTCTATAATGGCGCGTGTCCACCCGATGCAACTCATGACTTTAGTTCCGTCCGCTAATCCGATATCGGTTCTTGCTTTCAAACCTATTAATAAATTTGCATCGTTAAATAATTTCTTTGTGATCACACAGTGTGAAGCACCGGTGTCAATTAGAGCCATAGTCTTTATTCGGTTTATCAATGCCGGAAGGGTGGTCTGTGCGGTTGGGGATTTGGTCAAGTCAACAGGGAATGTGGCAGCAACATCCCCCAGCTGGGCTGCCACTTTTAGTTTCCCAGTGCTTTCTTCCCGCCTAGAGGTTCAGTTCCCTTAATCTCAGGCGTTGGCACTGCAGAACTTGAAGTGTTAGCTGCTGCTTCCTGTGGGTCATCGTAATCCTCTTCGTCAGACTCGTAGCTGTAAGACGGCATCATAAAGACTTGGTCAAGTGGATCTAAATTTCCGGCTACTGTAAATTGAGCAAGCCGTGGCCGAGATTTCTGGTTTGCGGGCAACTTTGGGCAGTTGCCTCGATAATGTCCTTTCTCATGACACTCAGGGCAAACTATGTCGGCTAGTTTGGATCTTGTGATTACAGAGCCACCTGTTGTTGAAGGTGCTTTGTTTTCAGTCGGGCTGGTGTTGGGTGTACTTGGTGGGGCAGTGCGCTTCTGACCGAAGTTAGATGTACTGCGAGGCGGATAGGAAACCACAAAAGGAGTTCGCTGTCCTTGTGTGACAACCTTTGGGTTTAGCGCCTTTTTATCAGCCATTATTTTCTTCTTGTTGACAAGCCGTCGCGCGTGTCTAACAATGGCTGCGTGTACACTTTCAAAGTCACCAAGCTCTTGTGCTGTGACTTCGTGATTCAATTCAGGGTCTATCCCTGCGAGGATCACAGATGTCTTTTCAGCATCGTGCACGTGTCGCTCTAGATGGTTAGCAATGTCCAACATTTCTCTAATGTAAGAGTCTACCTCCTCATTAGGATTCTGTCGGCGAGTCCTCCATTCAGACTCGTAACGCTGGTGTTCGCCAAGTGGTGGACCAAAGCGTTTTAAGACAGCTTCTTTAAATGCTGGCCAGACGCTATTCTGATGGGATGAGACATAACGGTCTACCCACCGAGCTGGCTGTGTCTCCGGATGTCGAGAGAGCACAAGTCATTGTTTGATAATCGGTCCAACTATTGTCGACTGAGGCCCTCTCAATGTGATGTAGCCAAGGCATCACGTCAATGGCGGTTTTCCCATTGAAAATAGGCATCTTTATATTACGAGGTGACTGTTTCCTCTAATGGTTGGTCTAGCCTGTGAAGCCGAGTCCTCCTCATCTGAGTGGAAGCGGGGCTCATCCATTAGGTTGCGATTGAAGTTGGATGCAAGAGGCTGGCGAATAGTATTAAATACCTTCGGTACCTCAGGTTTCGTGTCGATAGTTATCCGATCGGTCTCGTGCAGGCCTGTCTTCGTAGGCGGCACTGGCGGCATATTTTTAAAGATGACGCTAGACTTTTTCGGTGTAATGTCGGGTTCAATTGTCTGAACTTGGGAAGCAGTGCTTGTGGATGCCATTGCAGTAGGCGCTGAATCAAAAACCCTTGATGTAGAGGGCACAGGTGAGATATGGTCAACCTGAGCTCTAGGATTGACTTGATTCTGAAAGCGCTGCACTGATTCCAGCAAAGTGGAAAGCGCATCCTGCATAACTGGAGCAGGTGTCGGCACCTGGCCAGGCAGCAAGTTGGCTGCAATTGCTTTCTGCATCGCACTGTCTATCGCTCCTTGTATATGCTCTTTTAAATCTCTCAGCAAATCAGCTGGAATAAATGGCTGAGTCTCTGGAGCGACCGTAATCGTTCCAGAGGGAGGAATCGGATCGATGTCCTCGATATCCATCATCCTTGGTGGAGTATCAAATGCTGAGGCGCCACCGGAGTCAAGCTCGACAGTGGGCGCTAATGATTCTTGAGCATTGTCATCTGGGGCTTCCCAGGTAAAGAAGGTGGTCTTTGGCTGTTTTTTCGTGGTGCCGCGCTTAGACATTGTGATAATATCAAATTACACAAAAATTAGATTGAAGCGCGCAGTACAAATGGTACACAACAGTTAAAGCAAATATAAGAACAATATAGCAGTAAAATAACAAAATTCCGAAAAGTCGAAGATCCAAAATTTAAAAATTTGAAAATTCAAAATTTTGAAAAACCAAAATTTTGAAAATCCAGAAATTTGAAAATTTAAAAAATTGAAGATAAATTAGGTTTAGAAATAGAAAAATCCGAAAAATCAAAAAATCGCGAAATTCGGAAATGTGAGGATCCAAAATTTTAAAAGTCAAATTCGGTTATCAATTAAAATTGAAAATCTGAAAAATACTTCTAATTCAAAAATTATTGGAATCTCGAAAACCCAGAAATTGAATAATTCCAGAAATGGATATTTTGAAATTAACTCCAACAATAGAAAATACCAGGAATGATATTAAATTTGTTATTGGGATTTTTTTTTTTTTTTTTAAATTAAAGCAAAGCTATCAGGAATGAAAAACAAAAGGCTAGCACAATCTATTAATTATATTTAATTTATTCTGGAATAAATTAAATATATAGCTAAGCTAGGAATAATTAAAGTGGTTATCTTACATTAACTTGAAGAGATGAGAAGAGATGTGGGAGTCCAACAGAGATGATCGAAGCACAACACAGTTGACAGTTTATTGATCCGAGTGTGGTTCCGTAGCTGGATCTGACACTGAACAGACCAGGTCGTAGCACAGTCGGATTTCGTGATCTTCTACTTCTGTGTTAATGAGATATTTGGAGAAAGTGATTCGAAGCACTCTGCCAAAAAATCTTCCTTTGATGTCGAACTCTTGATGATCCTGGTGTTGGGCTGCTAGTTCTTCAGCAAGCTCTTCTTGGTTTAAGCTTTGTGTAAATACAAGCTGGAAAAAAATGATATTCATGTGCAACAATAATGAAGCTGCAAATATAACATGAAAGAAAATATTAGTATTTACTAGTCACAGTATTTACTGGACTATGGAGGCCTTCCCCAAAAAATTTCTACAGGTTTTTGAAAAAGAAGCACTCCAAAATAATATTTGGAAAATATAAAAATAAGTGTAAGTATGCTGGGAATAAGTTAGTGGTCTCGGATCGGATGTGGTAATCTAAAAAAGACCATCGAAAATTGTGATTAGACAATTTTAAATTTTGGAGTACACAATTCAGAGCTACAGAGGTCGAAATGGATTTTCTAACTACAGGGAGTTTGAAAGAACCATGCTCTGCTACCAGAAATGATAGGGGTTACTGACCGAGAAAATAAGTAGTAGTAAGTATGTCACGAACGGGGAACTAGAGCCACCTAGTGACTGTGGTTGGCAACTTGGCGCGCCGCTAACTTTAAAAAGTGAGCGCAGAGTGGTGGCGCCGCAGCCGCAGGCTGGCCAAGCTGGACGAGGGTCAGGAACGTGGGCTGGAGGAAAGTACTAAGTCGAATACTATCTTTCTGCCAGTCGGGGGTTATCAACTAAAGAAATAAAGCAATTAGGATGTCTTTAAGTATAAAGGTGTAAGTGTGTGAGTATGAAGGTGTGGAAGCGATTTTAATAAATAATGTGTGGATCAGTGGAATGAATGTGGAAGTGTGGATGTAAATGGGTAGAATGAACGCAATGAGGATGGATGGTCGAATTGACGAGGTAACGTTACTATTTTAATCTTTTAGGTTGGGTAAGTTTTTATTTTTTTCAAGTTTGTTAATTTTTATAAGTGTCTTGCGAACTATGTGTTAAAGTTAGTTTTAGTGTTTT
>JAQGBY010007889.1:0-11261 GCA_034698785.1 Mycogona germanica
AGCCCAGGCTTAGTATAAGCTACCTAGGTAGGGATCTTTAACGTGTACCTGACATCGTACAGGCACGGGTCCCACGCGGCTTTACTTCCATTCCGAAGGAAGCCGCGTTAAAGAATTTCTCTCGCCCGAAAAATTCCAAAGGTGTCGGCCGGAATCGAAACCGCGATCACGGGCTAAAAGGCGATCCGATGTATATGCGTGTACAACATATTCAAATTGATAACCGTTAAATTATCGCGAAAATGGGTAAAGAGTCTACAATTTTCGTCACCACGTTTTACTCTTCGGCTTATCGCGCGATACTTTTGCGGCACCCTCTTTTCATGACATCAATATACCTTGTGTATGAGCACCTTGTGAGCGCTATTCGTGGAGTGAAGGAGAATATTGAATTACGCTAGCGAAGTATGAGGAAATAATAAGCGTCTGGAGAATTGAAGATGCTGTCCTAGAGTCGTTCTTCGCCTCTTTTTTCCCCCCAGTATAGCGTGTTGTGCTTGCATAAAGCGCATATACTCATGCAAGTCCCATCAATAACGAATATAGCTTGATGGCGTCGTAGCGAATAGCGCCATCTATCGGCATATGAGTTTTTAAGCATACGATAACAAACACGGGATAGAGCCGTGGAAAATCGATTATTTTAAGGCGCTGCCTGTAATAGCTATCACTCGATTCATAAGTATCAAATTAATTTTTGTCGTTGAAATCCAGACGTGTTGTCGTGATAGTCAAACGTGGTTTTGTGGTCGTTGTTTCGTTTGTCGTTCTGCCATCGTCAGGTCATAGGTGGGGGAACCGGAAAACATCTTATCAGTGGGCGCCTCGAAGAACAATTATTAACACCAAAATCGACGCGAACCCGCCATATTTTTTTATGGCTAACTTCTTCCCTTGCAATTCTTTGACTAATTCCGTCATTTGGAATGCGCCAATTGTGGCAATTTTATTTGGGTCGTACTATCGTATTTTTTCAAGTGATAGTTGGCATTCAAACGAATGTTATTTATTAATTTTATTTATTCGTGTATTGCTTTTACAGAATGCCTACTGGCAAACCATCAAACTGTAAGAGAATGGCCATTTCGAGGGTCAGTTCGAGGGTCACGTACATGTATTTTTCGAATTTTGTGAATTAGTCTCTATTGCCAATATCTTGAAATAATAGAGTATGTAGAAGTTCCAGCGCCTTCTAGAGATAAATTTTATCTCTCCCCACATTGTGTGAAATGCAAAATTGTCATACTTCAAATTTGCGGATCTTCTAGTCGATATACACATACGTTGGCCAATAAAATATTCACCAATCTCCCAAATGAAAAACTCTCCACATCGTTTACGAGATGAGAGCCATTTTCATGTTGGAAATGTGCAAAAAGCGGTTTATTGATCCAAAAGCAACGAGTTACAATGTTATTTTTTTTTTCTTTGGCGAAGTATCTGCGTGATGTTTGTACAAGAAATATAAATATTTAACATAATGACACATCGTGTTTATGGCGTACTAGTGTGCGGTACGTTATTATTATTTTTTTTGTCTAAGATGTAGGTTAAGAAGAACCAGCTCAGTTCACAAAATTTCCGAAACTGCGTGTTTTGCTTGAAGAATCCTGGTACTCTGCTATGTTTACCGTTTGTGATTTACACGTAATTACATTATACTCAATATAATTACGGTTTGTAAGTTGCAATTGAGTCGATTATCTCTTTCCTAAAATTTACTTCTGTCTTCGTTCTGCGAATTCAGTAAACGACTGAGGTATACAAGTCAACCAGGAAGAACATTTTTCCGACGCAACCACTGAATCTGAATGCCGGCATTGCATATTTGGGGAAGTATTTAATCTGGTTGGTAATGAAATCCTCATGATTTCAGTGGCGCTTTCTAACCATAGACGTCTTTGTTGCAAAAGGGAAGGTCTTTACTTATTTCGTGTAATATTGAGATTAGTACTAGGTACGAAACTGGTCTCTGCGAATGGCTAAACCAGACAATCTCAACCAACCTCATCTCAATGAGCCTTTCCAACCTGGTCAGCTATTTTGGTCTATGCATAGGTAATTGGTTTTCCCATTATGATCGTGATCCCCTTACACAAATGTATCCTCATTTGCGAGTACTTCATCCCTGGTGGGCGCCAGTGTATGTTTTGTCGTTACCGATCGCTCGTTGACATAAAATTTAATTAAGATATTTTTAAGAAACCAACCCTATCTATCGGGATTAGATTAGGCGCGCTTAGCTCTGCGTATTTTGCTATATCGAAAATATCCAGTTTTTGAAAGTCTACGTCAACTTTTCCATATTTATCTCTGATAAACTCACTATTGAGACTATTACTTAAAAAATATTTAAGCACACGCTAATTTCGAAGCACAAATTCGACGGCGATACAAAAAAAAAAAACGAAACGAACTCGGATACGAAACGAATTCGGTAGAAGTGACTTTGTCGCGCATCTTTTCACTCAACTGCATCTGACAGTGACACGGTGGTTTTCAAATTTGTTTCAAGAAAAGAAAAAAATCGTTTCTGAAGCTGTAATTGAAAGGCATCATTTTGTCCCTATGTTTACGTTCATCATACTTCCTGACGAAAAAAATGCGGTAGCTGTAACGATATATACAAGGCAACATCGATTTACGAGACGATTTAATTATGCATTGCTTTTATCAATTCGGCGGCGTACTCTGTATATGCTAGAAAATTTTCTTTTCTTAATTTCTTGTTACAGCGTCTTCGTATTGACAAGACAATGAAAATAAAAAAGACTCATATCACTTTTCTTCTAGAGTAATTTCATGGAGTATTGGTGCTTTCCACAATCTCTAGAGGACGCGCTATTCATCCTTTGAATCAGTTATGCCTTAGGAAGTTGTGTATCGTGCCATTTTTTGGGGTCATTTTAAATTTTGAGGCGTCCAGAGAAATCGTCCTTCGTTCATCTCGCCTCTTGGACGCCTCTTGGACAAACATTTTCCGTTTCTTTCATTCAACATCTTTCTTTTTCCGGCCCGATTACCAAACAGTTAGAACTGTTTCGATTTGATTAGTATTCGGTGAAGCATATGTAATCATACGACTGTGAAACGAACGCTAAATCAAATTAATAATCGCGGTATATGTACCGCCTGTGTTCCAAGGGAATGATAATTTTAGCTTTTGAAGTATAAGGCCAACCCGGATATTGAAAATTAGTTCTTTTGCGATTGATTTTCAACGTAATTAGCGGCAAAGATTCTCTAAAGTAATTTTCGGTGACCATAACATTCTGTATTTTGACGGTTGAATACCTTGTTTAGATGGACAAAGGTGGAGCCACTTTACCAACAACATAATGAATCATCGCAATATGCTGGTATAAGTCTCCAATAATGTGTAGCCATGCACCAGTAATTTGCAAGTCCCAGGAGCCTGTTATTGGCTTGTCGTTTATCCCTCTTGTTTACGAATCTGCCTTCGCCAAATAAAAAAGAAACATCGGTATCCGCCCGTATGATGGGCGATTCTTTCAGACTTCTGATGTGGCTTTACTGTTTTTGTGTGGGAGCGATGTTGGCATATAGATGCTCATCTAAACCTGGAGATTAAAAACATTTTGGTGTTGGATGCCCTGTTGCAAAGAGTCCTGTCATTAGCACATCGGCGGAAGCTGACACTAATTCTTCTTATCTCTTTGAAAAGAGATGTTTTTTTCTTCTTCAAATCTGCTATCACATAAAAAGAGACATATACTCGTAAAAACGTCGGGCAACGTTTGCAACCATGTTCTCGAGTCGCATGACGCGCTAAAAGCTTTTTTTCTTCTCTTTTGGTAGACATTCAGCTGAATTATTGAGTTCCTCCAACTGCTTTTGAATGCATTTCTAACAGCCTTATCAGTAACTACCAACTACGTAGTCGCATTCATGTGCCTTTCTTTTGTGGTGAATAGGTTAATTAAGTTGAATGCGAGCTGCCGTTTACAATTTTTCTCGTTTCTATAGTACATTGCGAATTGGTGTATGTACATGTACATAAATGTACTGATACAAAGTGAAAACAAAATATGGATTTTTTAAGGTTATTATGGGTCTTACTGTGTGGAAGTCGTTTTCTGGTTCATTGGTTGTTGGGGGTTGCACCAGAGAACTCTCTGGTGCGGAACAAACATAGGAATTAATTGCTTTTTCGGTTCTGGAGTTTGTTATTAAATCGAAGAGTTTGCTTCTTCTACAGATCAACCGGCTCTCATAAAAATAATGATGATCTTATTAGAGTTTCCCTTACCGCTCTAATAAAATATTATTTTATATCATATCGACCTTTTTCGGTTAACCTAATCAAAACAACAAGTATTCAAAGATGGTACTTCGGTGGTCTCCCAAAGATTGGGAGCCACCTAGCACTAGGTGCACCAGGGTTGCCACGAGGTGGTGACCTTGGCGCTGAACCATTGCAATTCCGTCTCTCCATTTATAGCAATTAGTTTGAGTCTTGGGCAATCAGGCGGTTTGTTTAAGCAATTTTGGTGTTGTTTCCGCCATCTCGGAACCAGCTTTGGAGAATCTACTGCGCAGTTGGGTGTTCCATCCTCGGATTTCTATAGTACTTCATACAGTAAATGGTGGCTTTTAGGGTACACACTTTATACAACACTTTCGAAAGGATTTTGCAAAATTTTGTGAATTATCACTTTTATTGTCAAATCTCTCACCTCGCACTAAAAATTCAATTACCAGAAATTGTTTTGTTCATGGTTGACTTCATTTCTCAGTTAGATTTATTTATTCTTTTAAATACTAGTGATGGCACAGTAGTTTATTACTGATCACAATTGATGAAGCCTGTGTTCGCTTTGGACGGCAAAATCTCATAGAAGCTCGCAACAAAGATGTCCTTCTGTTTGCTATCATGAACCTCAATGCAACGTAAGAGAACTGTACCCTAGTCGCAAATATATCTTTGTAACTGATCCATCGAATGAACAGGCCTACTTCCTACAGTAGCCGAAAGATTTGAACTTAATCACGGAGACGATTGTTGAGCCCTGCCCAGAAAACATATTTAAAAATGATTGGGCTACAATATATTCTGTATTTGTCACCTTTGTGGTTCCTTCAGCTAGAAGAGTGGTGACAAATTTAGATATAGATTTTTTTGCATCCCCATGAACGAGTGTGCGTAGATGCGCAATGCTATGAAAGAATTTTCGTCAAATAAGAATAAACATAGTCTTCCCCAAAGCGAAATTGACTTAGGAATCCCTCGACTTAGAATTTTCTTTTTTCTTTTTCCTGGCGGCCATCTTCAAATGCAATTTGATGCTTAGCATACATGAAAAAGGTAATTTAATATTCCATTTCGTTCCGGGTACCGCAGCCCACTGAGCGAACGGGGGCGCGTATCAGCCCACGGATAAGCAGTCAATGTCATTTGAGCATCGTTGTTGAGGAGCACGACCATGCGACACTGCCCGTAAGGCCTGAATTATTAGAGAAACATTTATATTTGTGGACGGCGGCGACAGATAAGGTACTAAACGCTAATGTCAATTGATATAGCCAACCTTTCGCTAATGAGGTTGGCTAGGATTGATCTTTTAACTGTTCTGTGGTAACGCGCCTGAAGTAAGCACTCTTAATTTTTAAAGAAGATTTCAGGCGGATGCAAGTAATTCGATTTTTCCAAATACGTATTTTGTTATTGTTATTGTATCGTGACGATAGCTACATTTCGTAATAGTGTTTTTGCATTTTCCTTTTTAAATCGCAAACCTTTACGAAAATAATTCTAAATTTCCCAAAATTTTATGGAGATAATTATTTAAAAAGGTAAATATTTTTTTATTGTTATTTATTTGGGATCTAAGTAATTAACCGATAAAATGGCCAAAGTAAGCTTATTTATATTGATAACTAGCTGACCCGGGCCACGCCTTGCTGTGGCTTTCGGTTAAATGGAAAAGAGGCAGGCTAAAACCGATTGACGTCTCGTAACGGCATATTCCCGAAGTTAAGAACAAAGAAATCACCGGCGCCTTATCATGAATAAAAGTCGTTATTATTAGTAAAAAAGGATTGAAACTGCTGAACACTTATTTTTCATGGGCGCAGCCATCTTGATGGCTACTGACGTATTAAAAAATCGAGTAGAGAATTTCGCAGGTCACACTGTCTCGTGCACACAATATCCCTTTTTCCCGGGAATTTTTTTAGCCCGCTCGGTCACACTACCTCGTACGTAGTTCAGTAGACGTCCGCTAGAGGCAGGCTAAACCCAGTTTATCCCGAAAAACAAATATATCCAGGCAACCTTTTCCATTTTTGTTACCGTAACAATGTGACCGGGACTATGACCAATGTTTTTTTTAAAAATCATCGAAATCGGTCCAGTAGTTTTCGAGTCTATCAAGGACACACATACTCACATACATTCATTTTAATATATATAGATTATTTTTATGTTACTTGCCCGAAGTATGAAGATTTTCTTTTACGAAATATTGTGCCGTTTTAGCAGGGATCTGGAGAGATTACACACACACACAAGCGTTTATTGCTACTCTTAAATTCGTTCAACACGATAGCGACTTAAACGTGTTTCTATAGCCTAAATTTGTATGCGGCATACCTGGTATATATATACCATTATCATTGTTTCAGTTGCAAAAATCAATATTTCATTTGTGTAACTGGTCCAAAAAGCTGTTCGCGAAAATTAAATACATTCTACTCTGTGTATGCGTGGGCTACTATGCTTCCTGAGTCATCTGGCGGTGTCAGGTGAAAGCGCACTTTATACTTAAATGAACGCGGAAAACAGCGTCCACCGTACACCTGTTTAATTGGAATATGCCCGAACATATACCCCAATCGACTGCCAATCGAGCGAGAGGGCATCCTTCGGTTTTCTGTCAGAAGAGTCGATAGTGAACTCCTACGTTGAGACGTGTTAAGACTAATCATTGGAATGATTTTTTCACGCTCGCACATTGTTCTTTTTGATTGAATTTAGCTCTGTAGAAGATGGCTGATAACTCCTGTGTGCAATGCTTAGCAACGGGCGAATTGTGCTATCAGTTTCATTCTTCTGACTATGGAATCTCGGCAATTCTTTCTCGTAAAACCGACATTCTCATAACCTTTACGTTTGCCGCCATTGTTGATACTATATTGCGTGCCATGAATAAATTGGGCGACCATTTCGGAATGTCACTTTTGTCACATATTGCATTTTTCTGCGCCGCGCCTCTGGTTTTCCGGGCGCGCTGGATCTGGCGGGCGCGTTTGCCAATTGGGTTGAGTAAACAAACGTCGAGGGCCGTGGAGCCTATATACGCGCTCGTACATACATATATTTGTGTCGACATTTGATTGCGACCGATGCGAGCCTTCGATTGTCGGTTAGATCCGTTTGACATTTCGGTTATATATGTTTGAGCCTGGGGTTTGTCTGGTGCTAACTGAAATCCAGGCAACACCCTTTATGTTTGTCCGTCATTGCCTTTGTAGCGGTCAAACTTTGCGTGTCTGACAAACTCCGACAATCGATGAATGAATATTGTCCCGGTGTTCCCAATTACATTATTATTAGAATCGTTGCTCAACTCATCACAACTTGATGAAATGTTAATGCAGAATAAAACTTGTTATAGATCGAATTGCAACGGAAGTTCGCGTTGTACTCACCTGTCACCAGATGGCATTCGTGACCTATTTTCTTTGTCATATGAGGAGATACCCGCCACATGTGGGTAGATAGACCACTCTGCCTCGGGTCGAGAGTCAACTCTTTCTATCTATAAAGTTCTATAGATTTCATGTGATTTCATTTTCTTCCCTTTAAAATCACGGATTAATTCCGTCCCTTGTCACGGGCTTAATCACTGGTTATCAAATCCGAAGCATGCACTAAAATGCGCCTTTTAACAAAAAAGCAATTTGTCAATTTTGTGTCTAGTAATAGTGCCTCATGATTCGTAAACATGAAATCTTAGTTCGTAAGAACAAATTTCCAAGATGCCTGTTAAATCCCCGAAACGAGAACCAGCTCAGTAAGTATATATGATCCCCCTATTTGTAACACGATTACACGGATATAAATAAAATCCATTTATTTTGATGTACCAAATTTTACAGATTGAATTCTTGTCTTTGTTTCAGTGGGTATCCTTTCACCGACATCACTGAAACCAAAAAGCTGTGTTGCAGAGTGTTCCTATAAACCGAGAGAGTTAAACATTCCATTAGAAACCGCATGAAATTGGGCATATAGCATTGGAACAGACATTATGCAATGCAAATTTATCGCTCAGTTGGGTAGCGCGAATAATTTCTTTTCTTCAATTCTCGTTCATAAAATATATCGAGAAATAAATTGGAATAATGCTGCATGCAGCTAAAAGTGAGCCATTTATTTTCAAGCATGAATGTTGTGTTGTATGGCCGGGTACTAGAGTTGCAAAACATGTGTAAACAGCCTTAAAACAGTAATATGCTGTGCATGCATATTGTGTATTTGACTTAGAAAAATCTCTCTCTGTGCTCATATCCGTCAACCGGATATAGCGCCCTTTTAAATTTCCGTTTGGCGCCCCAACATATTTAGCTGACGTCGGGTATTTCTGAGTGGCGGTCGGTAAAAGTTTTGATATCGTCAGGCAGATTTATGGCATATATTCACTCTTCAAAAGCCATATTTTATTTGCCAAAACGAGAAAAATAGAAGAACTTAACACTGACTGAGCCGCTACTGAGCCATAATTTTAAGAATGCTTTGAAGATACGCGACGGTACGAACAACGCCTCGCCATTCATTATTTATCAATTTATGTAAATGAATAGGAAAATTGCATAATTCAAACTCTTCTACTATTACGCTGGGGTTTTTTTTAAATCTATAATTGCAAAGTTATCTTTGGTGCTGCCGACAATTAACATATCAACCAAGGAGAAGCGCTGATACGACCTTGTGAGGCGATTGTATTTTTTTTTTTTTTTTTTTTATTGTTTATTCAGCGTCAGGCCATTATTCATAAATACACAAATTATACAGAAATTCAAAAAATAATAAAAACAACCTTGACGCGAAGTATGTCGGACCTCCTCATTGCTATGCAATTTGTGGAGGCCCTACTATATAATCAATTTTCGATTAATTTATGTCGTCGCATAAGTTGGGTGAAAATATTTCAAGTGTAGACTTCTTTGTAATTTTAGAAGTGTTTGTTAAAGTTATACATTTATCAAAATATTTAATATTTACAGTGTTCATTGGCTTGAGACTGTTTTTCAGAAGTACATTTTTAGAATAGTTTTGAATTTATTTTGGGTTATGATGAGACATTAAAAATATAGGTTTGGACCTATCTCTTCCTTTTTGGAGACATAATATACTTGTATAAGCATTCAAAAAGCGGAATGGTCACTTGATTTTGTTATTGGTAATACTTAAACTTTATATTTCCTGCGCGCACCATTTTATTAATGTCGTGTACATATTTCGGTAATGAGTTTCCAATTTAGCGGATGTCAGCTAATTGTCAATTAATCTCTGTTGCTAAATAATAAATGTAATATCATTGCCAATCGTATTTGGTAAACGATTTTGATCTTGTTCCCCCTCCATTCCCTATACCCTCTCCCGGTCATACACGAACTCTATGCACTGGAAATAATGGCGTGTTCTTTCTATTTTTATGTTCAGCGCTTTAATTTTCAATTTTTGGAAGTTTTTCATTAACATTTTTTTATAAACAGTACGTGAAATAAATTTAAGGACTTCCTTAAAAAGCGTTATATTTTTAGGATGGTTCTTTCTGTTTTTATGTTTAGCGCTTCAATATTGAATTTTTGGAGGTTTTTCATAAACAGTACGTGAAATAAATGTATGGAATTCCTTAAAAGGCATTATATTTCTAGTTACGCTGACTTGACTATATAAATAATGAATTAAAATTTAAAAAGAACCCTCTAGAAATATTGTTATTCCTAATATTCACAATAATAAAATTTAAAAATTGTAGGACTAATAAAATTAATACACAAGTACTGTAAATATGAAGTAATAGTAACCAATTGACGTCAACATAGGCTAAAATTCAGGCTCAAAATAAATTTTATTTAGTGTGCAGATGACGCCACCGATTAGAAGGGGTAGGTGATAAGTATAGCGGTGTGTTTCGATCGTCGATATTTTCTTTGTTAATTCTCGAGTTAAGTACAAAAATGAAAACTGTCGAAAGAAAATTGCACGTAAATCAACGCTTTTGTTTAGCGCCGACAGAGGGCAGCATAAGTTAGTTAGGTAAACGGAACAGGATTTATTACACATCTAGTAAAACTTTTTCTGTCAATTCGAGAAGAAGAGGAGACCGACTTACGCCATTCTGGCTTTCATCCTTTAAACTATGCTGGCCCGCTGTAGAATACACGATATTATTATTGAAGACGAACGTACAGCCATTGCATTAAGCTGTCGTCAAGTATGGGGTTGCATTAGAGAAAAATTTCAATTTGACTTATTTTCTTCCGCAGTACCTTTCAGACTAACAGAAAAATTAATTTCGAGAAATTCCCATGCTACAGCCGCGCTCTGTTACCAAATGCGCATGTTGTTGTCATGCCCAAATATGAATTTCTAATTAAAAATGAAACATTCCTTGTCTGAGGCGCTGCGCTTCAGATTGCACGGTTTGTGACGCGCCGGAAATTGGATCTGGTGAGCGCCCGTGCGATATTGCAGCGCAGAGGTTTCAGGATCCGAAACCCTGCGAAACGATTGAATTGTATATAGCAAATGGGGGTGGGTGCATGGAAAGGATTTATTTATACCCGAACCCATACATACCACGAGTATTTTCTTCCTTTGTGTTATATTCTCGATTCTCGGTCTGCTAGAATATTGGCGATGCTAAGGAATACTTGAACATGAGTATATTGGATCTGTGAACAATGAAGAAGTCAAATAAATGGTGGTTTGCTGTAGACTAACCCGTTAGCTTTGTAGGCCTAGGTGTGCCATCTGCTATCGTGGCATTTGAAGATTTAAATATAATTTTGCATATGCATATTTTGATATCAGCAAAAATAATTGCTTATTTTAAAAATCACAGAAAAATAATACATGTATAATATTCAGGTGTACAGTATACATGTTCATGCATTGTGATGTAATAGTACGTACAGCATGAAAAGAAACGATAGTGTACATGTAGTACAGAGTCTCGGTATACATTTTATTATTCCCGATGGTCTGAGGTACATGAATATTTGCTAAC
>JAQGBY010007890.1:0-11259 GCA_034698785.1 Mycogona germanica
TTGTTCGGCGTCATTCGGACGGACAAACTGACGGATCAAACAAATTTGCCTGTCAAAATGGTAACTACGCTGTTTTTTGTTTCGGAGGACTCGCAAGTTCCTAGTTTGGAATTCTTCAAATAATGTTTCCAAAAATGAAACGACAACTTGTCAAGTTTCAAGATGGTGTCGTTTTCACCGTATCATCCGCGGATGGTTGTCGGTATTCGAGTCAGAATCGAGGATTCGAATCACGGTCCAGGTGGAATCAATCGAAAAATTAATATTTGTCCTGCCCAGGGATGTTAAAATGGTGTTCAGAGATCCTGAGGTCAGGATGGATTAGTGTTCTGTGGTGCGACAGAACGCAAAAATATTATAGTAGATTCATAATAGCTCACAGAAACATCGGATTCTTCAGAATGTGATCACGATGGCAATTATTTTTATAGTTATTCATTTGAAATTTAACATTCAATTTTAAATATTCCTCCAGTAGCAATTGAAAATTATTTTTGATGGCATTTTTTTGTTTTTTGTTTTTAAATCAACTGTAGTCAACCGCACTACAGGCTTTACGTCCCCCTCATGGTGCTTATGCACTTTGCGAGGGGGAACGACCAGTACCCCGGGATCGAAATTTTCGAGAGCCCGCGCCGGGAATCGAACCCAGGACCGCCGAGCCAGTCAGTCGCTAAACCAACTGGGCTACGACAAGTCGTAGTTCAATTTGAAATAATTGATAAAGGATTTTAATTTTACGAAATATTGCGCCGTCTAAGCAGGGATCTGAGGAGATAACTTGACTTTACTTACAAAAATTAAATACCATTGAAGTAAATTGAGAGGTTTGACAAAGTTCTGGAAAAAAAAGCGCTAAAGGGGGGCGACCTTTTCCAAGATGGCAGTTAACGTCTGCAACTGTCATGTTCAGAGAGCGTCCATTGACTGATCCGGAACATCCCAACACTTTATCTGTCGTCGTTCAGGCAGCTGTCAACGCGCGACTTTTGCGAAACAATTATACGTGACGCACTCAGACGCGACAATCAAAGTGACGACCCCCTCCCTCCTCCCCCTCGTGACAACCGATGTGACGGTCGAATAAACGACGAAGGTAAATTGCTTTTTGTTTTACAGCTATTCGGGAATTTCTCTTCTCGTCGCTCACATTTATGTATACCTTTTTGTTGGCGGAACACAAAAGTTACAGATACGAATTATATCGGTGAAGTATCGATGGCAGTGATGCGGGTACATTCGTTTTACTATCTTCCATTGAGCGTTCCCAGCGCTCGTAGCGGTGAATTTTTTAGGTGATCTAAACACCACTAGCGGAGACAACTTCAACTAGGCTCTGCTCAATCGCCATCAAGAGATCTAAAAAGAAGCATCTTCATTTTGGATATTTTAAAATAACATAAGATTCTGTAAGTATCCGCATGTAATCGTCACTGAACGATTCATGATGTCACCGGAAAAACTATTTTTTCGTGTTGCTCAAATTTTTCACGAAACCATATATATATATATATATATGGTTTCGTTAAATTTTAAAAACTTCTTCAAAAATATAAGAATTAACTGGAAAATTACAGAAACTTTCTCCATTTCAATTTTTATTGCCTTCCTGCTCGGGCCAAATTTAAATCATCATGCGACTTTGAGGAACCGAAAACGATACTAATCCTTGACTTAACAATTTCTCTCAAAAAGGGGGTATGTGTATATCCTACGTCAAACATGGCAATACTCCCCTCACCCCAATCCACCCCCACAGATTCCCCCAGCAGGATCTCAGCATTTTGTCTCCCACGGTGGAGGAAATCATCACCAATAAGCTTATCACGTTGCAGTGTCAGGCGCCATCTATCGGTCGAAGCGTATGCAACGTGTAGAGCAAGATTAGTGAAATTAGGAGATTACTAATCTTTCTTTTAGTCGAAGTCGATTCGAATAGGCTATGGACTTCACTTGTACAGTTTTGTTGACGTCATTGCTGTATGGTTTTTAAACAAGCCTGTTCCCAACTACACAATATTTACAAAAAAAAATATTTTCGACGACGGTTCCAGTTGAGACTTGTACAGTTTCTCTTCTATGGCTGAGAATGTATCAGGATGGAAAGCCCCAGCCAATCAGCGTCCTGGAAACGTCCAGTCCCATAGAAACTACATCGTCTGCTTCATCAATTTCACAAACTCTGCGCTGATTTTGCGAAAAGAGGTTTTCAAGCGTTATAGTGAAGTTTGAACTACACATCTTGACGTCACAGATGTGAAGTTGTGGCTATCGTTGATTGACTTTTCTGGCCTACAGCAACTCTCCACGAGATGTTGTGGCCAAATGGTGGATCAAGGAGTTGAAACTGTACAATCGAAGCCCAAATTGTTTCCAAAATTGGTTATTTTATGGCCGATAGTTGCGAGAAATTGAAACCACAACAACAGCTAGCTGCGACTTGAAACGTCACTAGAGGGTGCCACGGCAGACTCCTACTCTGACACTGCGGCGCCCTCCAGTGACAGCAATTGTCTGGAAGCAGTGTGTGGGGGAGTGTGGGATGTTAGGGGGGTGGTGGTGAAGAGACTTCAGGCGCGTTGAGAAGTTGAGAACATCAGAGTTTATCCAGGCGTTGAGCAGAACAACGCTTGACTGCTCAGCGCAGTGAGACGCCGGCACGTCACCGCCACCATGTATCATCTTCAGAACCTTCTCCGTGGCAACAAACAACGCCAACGTGAAAGATTAATTGGAGACGGGGGCTTACAAATCCCGTCAACAGTTGCGATTTGTCTGCCCCCTTTCGTCAGCACCACACAAACACACGGTACATTATATTCAATTTCGGCGAAAGCGATGTTGTTGCTGTTGTTGCACGCCGGTTGGCAACATGACACTAAGCCCTGACGACGATTAGTTAAGACTTAACTTCGCAGAGCGTCCACTTTTGACTCCACACTTGGAACTGACTGGAAGAAATCCCTTTTGTGTTCCAGAGTGAACTTCCAAATTAGAAACATTAACATTTTCTCTTGCCATAACCCAAAAACAACTAGACTATGGTGGATGCAAGTTAGCCTTTGTGATTGGCAAAGTTAACTCGATTGACTAGTAATTAAACTGCGATTAACTTCAATAGCAGTTTGTATCGGTTATGTTCCACTGTTACGCCATACACATTCCATTGTCTCGTAAATTAAACCCATTGCAGTAATACAGAGATTGTCACTAGGAGTAAATAATGCCAACAATTGCCGCTAGGGGAATAAACCTTACCCGTGAACCATGCCATTCTCCTTGTAGTTAACTTGAATGAACTTTCCAAATCGACTGGAGTTGTTGTTGTGGGCAGTCTTGGCATTGCCGAACGCCTGGAAGAAAAGAAGAAAATCGAACATTTTATTAAACCAAATCACCAAAGTCACGGTTAGCCCGACGACAGCGCCACACATCCCCCATCGATGCAAATTCAGACCCCCAACGGAGGCGTTTAAGGGGAGGAGGAGGAAGAGGAAACACCAACCAAGACGCGTTAATTTCAATCACCATCAACGCTGAAATGGGGGAGATGTGTTATCACCAAACCCAATGGCCATGCCACAAGGCACAGAATTTCGATTTTGACCCTCCTCCACCACCACCCACCCACTCAAATCCCTCTTTTAATTAAGTAACGTCGACCTTGTACTTTTTGGACGAGGGGAAAGTGGAGTTGGGAACAGGAAAAGCGGATAATTGGTGTGGCCAGCTGAAAAACTAAAATTCCACTGACTCATAGCACACACCCCGACTAAGTTAAGTCGCCAATCTCGCGTACATTCGGCGACAGACAATGCATTAATTTGGTGTGGAGGACATTGGATACGGCAGCTGCAAATAACCTAGTCCACACTTATACACCCTTAAGCAGCTTGATTTACATCTAAGAAAATTGGCTCCTCGGGAGCTGATCCTCGTCGCATAGGCGAGCGAATAGGTTGTTGCTGCCCCAGTTGTGTGGCAATCACACAGCGCACCGGTCAGATTTGAGTTTTATTACTCATGAATACATTAAATCGAGAAAGGATGAATTCGAGGAGCCGCTCCACACTCAGACACGACACCACGAAGATTGGGACAACACGGACGGACAACACGATTTCAAGAACACGGACGACACGGACGACACGGACGGCGCGTCCTGAAAGACAGATCACGTGACCGAATGGTATTTGAAAGTCTAAACGCACCCAACTCAAGCTGCTTGGTCATCCTGAATGTTTCCGCGGATATAGTTGATTCCTCAACAACCAGTCAGATGGCGCCAAACGCACCGGGTTCACTGCTGGCAGCGCCATCTAGTCTGTTTAATGACAAAGATGAAGCTATCTATCATAAAGATCCGATCAACAAATACGTGGTTGTGGACCAATTTATGTCAAATCTATTTTAGAAATGTTCGTCTGTTATTGTCGATGTCCCCCCGGATTCTGGAAGTCCACTTCCACCGCCGAAAAAGACGGTTGACACATTTGGCAAACTCTCACCTCACCACCGAGGCATAACAGTTACCCCGAAGTCAAGGCCTGCCGTGTTCAATTCCCGTGACACTCATAACTCAGGTACGAAGTGGTGCCGGTGGTGGTGCGGCCCCGCCCTCTTTCTCCCGGGGGGGAAGGGGTGGGAGGGAAGCATAGCCCACATCTTTTCGACTGTTGACTGACTTCACGGCCTCGTCATAACCGTCATTACTGGAGCAGCTTATCTCCTCCTCACCACCCCACCCCCACACCCCACCCCATCAGCAAAGTGACGACCGTGAAGTTGAAAAACATTCGGGGCGTCGGCGTTTTGGCTTTCGTCCTACATGACGCCATCCCCCACCCCATATCCACGCTTCCATGTTTTGATTTCCATATTTTTATTGGTGCGCCTTGAAGTACACTGTATAGGTGTCCTGTCTGAGTGATTACCACAGGTGCAGGCATTACTGCATTAGACGACCTCCGCTCTCAAGACCGGAAGCAGTTAGTACACACCCTTGCCCGGGCTCTCCCGAGGTGAACCCGTACACTAAAAGGTGGAAGAAAATTATATAAATTTAAATACGAGGCCAAAAGACCCGGCTTTACCCGGGTAATATTCGAATAGTGTTAAACTATTGAATATATTACGACTATCGCGCATCACTACGTTGAAGCGTGGGTTTCGATAATCCAAAAGTTCGCAATCATTCTTGCATTTGTGACGTCATTAGTCACGCACCCATATTTTACCCCCCAAATTCAACCTCATTTAGACCTAACGTCTCTCAGCCCTCACTAAATGCCGGTAGATGGCGACACTTTTCAATGCATATTTACTATTTCCCATATACACCAAGTGGCCACCTCATGCTCAGACTCGTTCCTCGTCAGTGTTCGTACACACTGCTTGCTTACTGTTGCTTACTAAATTCATAACTGATGAACGCAACAACATAAATACCTGAAATAAGCGGCGATGTGATGTTTGAGCAATTCAGCGATATTGTCACGGCACTGTGTTGTGTCGTCGGTGAAATATCGAATTACAGACAACCACTAACTTCGTTTTATAGTTTTTGATGAACTCATGTTCACTCCAGTTTTAAGAAGACTCGAAACCAACCAAAAGAATACCGATCAAAGAAACTTCAAGTCAAATCGATCGATTTTCAAGTATTTTTTTTCAAAATTTAATTTTTGTTCAATATCCGAATTACACACACTTCACATATAAATTGAGTCAGTGCCACATCCCAATTTATTTTGATTTAATACAAACAAAAATTATAATCTATTTTTGGTGATTTTCTGATTCCTCAGCTCGATCCAAAAAAAAAAAAAACATGGAGCGTGAAGTGTTTTATTTTTGGTTCCATATTTTGCACACACGCAGTTTTACTTGAAATTTATCGCGTCGTAAAACATTCCAAACGATATCCAAAAAACGCAGAATTTCTTCTTCAAATCCACCCACGTATACACAGTAAACCTCAGTAAAGTGGATTTTTCAAAGACTAAAGACTGTTGCCAACTAAACGATACGTTTAATCAGAAGCAATATTGGTCTACCAAAAATTAATATATCAGGAAACATGCCTATGTTTGGTGTTGTTTGACGCCGACAGAGGGCAGCACAAGTTGGTTAGGAAAAACGAAACCGTACACTTTTGAAAAATTGATTGAAACGGCTGACATTGACCTGACATTTCAGACAGACATTAAAAAGGTTAGACTACCGTTGATAAACAACGCATAAAAACAAACCTTCTCCGAGAAGAAGTTTCAAAAATCGTTAGATCTTCTCATAAATCAGTCGGCAACACTGCGACCGTGACACTTAAAATTTAAATTTAAGCCAGCAGCCAATTAAAATAGGACGACTCATCATTAAAAAGGGTATTTAAGAGCTTCCGAAATGAGTGTGAGCAAAAAATTTAACGTCCCCAGGTCGCAGTAAAACCTAAAAAGGATGACAAAATTCTCCCAAATCGACTTGTAGGGAAAATTTGTTCGGTTTATTTTTTTTTGGCGCCGGAATGTGTTTTTCTAGTTGCGTGAACGCGCCTAACTACAGGTACTAAATTTAGAACAAAATTTAAAGAGTCGCTATAATTACCGTGTTGCCGTGCGTGCACCGAAATTCCTGCAACAATTTCTGTCGTGTGTGTGTGTTTTTCCTCGTTTCTTTTTTAATGAAACTCGGTGAGCCGACAATTTCGAGGGCGGAGGGGCAACGTTGAGTTGAGGTGCAGGTGCCCAAATAAAAACAGTCATGCGATAGCGACTCGGGGCGCAAAAGGCATCAACCGATTTATTCCGCTCACTTCAGGGCCGCCCTGGGCAATTTTATTTTTCAATTTGAGAGGTATTTACCAAAGCCGTGATATCAAGCCTGCTTACATCTATGGTGCCAATCCTATATTATAAAACAGAGATTTCGATTTTCATGTCCGGAGACTAACTCTTGAACGGATAAACGAAATGACATAAAAATTAACATACAGTTAGTAAACTATCATAATTCGCTAGCGACGGAATATCTGATCTCAATAAACATCATGGAACAGCAAATATTCATTGTTAAGCTCCCAAGCAGCAATGTTCCTCTCCCAATAGTTTCTTGTTTCTGACGCTGATCATATTTGACGTTTCTTCCATTTGTCGATTCTCCTAATTGACTTTTAATGTAAATGACGCTTCCATTATTCACATTTCTCGAGAGCGACAACCTCTTTTCAAGTAGGAATATTTTTTTAAAGAATCCAGCTATTAGGAAAAAAGTAAGGAGTCGCTCAATGAAAATTAAATTAATGCACCAAAAAATTGATAAAGAGAAGCGTCAGTTACAATTACAAGTTACGACAAATTTTCATCGTTAAAATTAAGGCTTAAGATTAAGGTTAAGATTAAGGCAACTGATTTTGCTCCATTTCCATATTCAGATTTTTGTTACAACTGATTTTGGCAATTTCATATAATTTATATTTTGTGGCAATAAAGGGGACGACGTCATAAGTGTCTTTACGAGTTCGAATCAACCTGGAAGTCAAAGATATTGGGTCGGAGATTCGGTTAATGCGCCGTACAGACGAAAATCACTCCCAAAAATAATCGATAGTTGTATCGCAATTTGCGCCCGATCTGTGCACAAATTGACTGCAGCGGACCACGACCGTGTAAAATCAAAAATTACGAGCAAAACAAGGTCCTAGCACGCATAGTGCAATGATCGACGACAACTTATCCTCGGAGCGACGTGGGCCGAGCTTCGTGTACACCATTTCATTAGCTGGAAGTGGTGACCCGTGTTGCTGGACGGATGCAGGTGCTGCCACCAAAAAGAGTTAACGCAACTGAAAAAAGCCATTAATCACGGAGGCCAATAAAAACAAAAGTTTGGTGTTATCGGCTCCACGCTTGATGGATCCTCATCATCCACTGCCCCCTTATTCGTGCTCCGCACTGGCGATTACGATACTAGCGACACCTATGTGTAGTTAAGGTACCATCATCACTCATCCCAATTTATCTGGAGATAACTCATACAGAAAAGAGGTAAAATTGAGGTGCTGTGACCAAAGCGCTCACGTTCAATTCCCGACTGAGACTTCCGGAATTTTTCAGGAGACAAATTCCTAAATGCGCCTTTATTCGGGAATGGAAATAAAATCTGGAGAACGTTAGATATCCCGACATTGGGAGCAGCAGAGTATTTACAGAGGAGAAATCCAAAAACGCAGCCCCCCAAAAGGGAGAGGCCTCTGTTATTTTGTCCATTCTAGGGACTCATTACGGAGGAAATTGAAAATGTGAACTTCCAAATCAATAACATTAAAATGAAACGTCATGTATACGTCTAATTTAAATAACTTTTTTAAATTATTTTGGAACGATATAACGGAATCGTTAAGTTACTGGAAATGGAGCGATTAGAAAAGAAGTTTATATTAAAATTCATATTCAGGTCTTGTTGGCAGAATTTTTACTGGTTGGATTTTTCTATTGTTCTTTTTTCCCTTCCTCTTGGAAATAAAATACCAATTAAGTTCCATTGTTTCCATTTTTATTATTGTCGACCATAAGATTGAAAATCATTTTGTATGTTCGTTTGAGTTTAATGATTTCTGTAAATCGAATTTATTAGAAGATCTATAACATTAAACCACTTGTGGATTATTAGCCTATATTGAATAAAATTTATGTTTTGAGGGAAGGAATGTTTAAAAAGTTGAATCCCCCTTCACTCACTGTACCCCTTTTGGTCCTTAGGACACATGATTACATTCTGAAGTCTCTAATGTTTCTGTGAGCTATTCTGATATGTGAGACCTACTAACATATATTTTTGCGTTCTGTCGCACGACAGAACACTAATCCATTCTCATTCCGACGCCATCCTGACCCCAGAACCTCTGACCAACATTTTCACATCCACGGGCAATACGAATATTAATTTACCGAATGATTCCACCAGGACCGTGATCCGAATCCTCGATTCCGACAACCATCCGCGGATGATACGGTGAAAAACACGGGAACTTTAAATACCAAAAGTGATACAAGGGAAATATTGAACCAAACCTATATACAGAACTATCTTCATATCTAAAATAAGTCCCAAAATCCCAAATTTTTATGATTAGAGAAATTTGAAATTGAAATAATTTGAAAATGAAATCGCAGAAACAGCATTAGAAATCCTTAAATCTTACCAAAAAATGTTTAATTGCTAAAAGTAAAATATGCAACTAGAATTATAAATTTTTCTCGAGCTTCGACGAATAAGATGCGGTCACGTGATACAGGATTGAATTTTGGAGGACGACCATTAGGGGAAAAAACCACTAGTCCATCCATCCACGTCTTGATCCCCGGTTCACCTCATCCGACACGACCCATTCACCCAGATTCGTTCGGAACGCCATATTGCTCACCCGAGAAAAAGAGGTGATAAGACGCAATGGGAATTTTCTTTAGCAGCGAGCGACATCCGCCACTGGTAGTAGTAGTAACACTGAAGAATAACAGAACCCGTTAGCCTACTTCCTAAATCGCGATTTAGAAAAAATAAGAAGCTTGTCCCACTTCACAAGTCCGGTATCGCTTTAACGGGTGTCCGGATGCAAAAAATCACAAATTTTAGATATCACCTAGAAAAAGATTATCAGCTATTATTTTAGTTTTGAGACCCGCGAAACAGTATTTAAATCAACAAATATCAGATAACGTCGAAAAGAAATGCTCGAATCGAGAGAGAATTTTTTATGAGCGCTTCGTTTTATTTGAACACCAGGTGGCGTTCATTCTATCATTTGCTAGGTAACAACTACAGGTTGCAATTTGTTATCGCTGAGAGCGCAGCTGGGAACATTTTTGGGGGATCCAGGTTCCAGGAATTCGATCCACCATGGGAGACGACATAAATCTCGAGTTCTCATCGGATGACGTTTTGGGAGTTTGCGAAAAGCGCTTCTCTTCGTCTCGACGATGTAACGTACGAGGTGTCATTCCACGATGACATGGTTTTTAAATTATCCGAAAAATTGTCACGTCGAGATTTCGAGAGCACGCTTGGCCAACTCCTGTCCACAGCAGATATGTTGAGGAGGGGTGCGGCGGCACATCATGACTCACAACGACGGCCCCATTCACATAAATTTCACACTGCAGCCGCGATCAGCGATCACCGTCTCAAACGATTTGCCAAAATTTGACAAACATTTACTATTAATTATATTCGTGACTCGCATTTCCGCTAGATGGTGTCGTTGTCATCTCAACGTCTGTCGTCTCCAAAGTTGAGGTAGCGGTAGCAACTTTATTCAGTTTAGTAAACTTGATTGAACTTGATTCTGTGATTTGGGAATCTGAAAACAAGATGCTGAACATATTTGCTAAGTCTCGAGATAATTAGGTCAGGATTTCACAATGAATCACAATGGATTTCACAATGATGCTCAAATCTGGCTTCGTTTTTTTGTGGACCACCCTGCACATGTCCAGTACGCCCTGACGTAAATCACCTCAGGATCATCTTGAATTCGGGGCGATGTCCTCCCCGAATCCATCTCAACTTAGTTAGCGAGAGAGATGGCCAAGATCAGTTGGCTCCACTTTCGCGATGACTAGTGGCAACTGTTCATGTGGGCTGGCCTGTGACGACATCGAGGGTGACCATGAGGGGCAATTAAAAATGAGACACGCGCGAGTGCTTATGGGCACGGCCATACTATATATATAATTGGCGAGTGGATCGAGGACTTTTTTTCTTGTCTTCCTCTCCTTGCTTTTTCCTCAGTTATATTTCATCCATAAAACTCCCTCCCAGCCATCTTAAATACAAAGTATACACGCACAATATCAATTCACATGTTCCGAGGCATTTAGTTCGTGGTTTGAAAATAAATCAGAAACCATGTTCCGAACAAGTTCAGAGTTACGAGGTTCGAATCCAGTCCTGCTCGACTGGTTTGATCCCAGTAAATGTTTTAAATACGTTCTCATAAATACAGGCTGTATATACTCAAACAAAAGAACTCTTTACGAAATCAGGAAATTAAATTGTCTTTGATTTTACACAAAATTTATTACAAATGAAATCAACACCAGTCAGCAATTTAAAAAATAAAATAATAAATATGGGGTTGACATTGTGTTAACATATTTGACCATTTCAGGATGTATGAATAAGATTTTTTTTTGGAAATAAAAGATGCTGGACTCATCTAGAAATTGGCGACGAACGTGCAATGAATAAAACACAAGATTTATT
>JAQGBY010007891.1:0-11255 GCA_034698785.1 Mycogona germanica
TCAGCCGTTGTTCTCTTGCTGGAAAACCTCCCACAGTACCAGATGAATGACGCATCTGGGTGGCTGGATACTGCTCCATTGGACATTGAAGTGTGCACTCTTCTTGTTCCGAAGCAGCCTCCTGCTTCCTCGTGTGCGGCCCGTGCCATGGTACCTCAGCCAACATCTCGTGTCGATCTGAGCTCATGGGTGCACACTCTGAGGATTGTAGGTGGGACTCCTCCACCTCTCCTCTCCGCTGCCTAGGTGGCCCGATGGTACTGAATAGACTCATGTCCGGTTTTGGCGGTGAGCTATTCACCCTCTTGTTACCTGACAGGGGATGAAGACGATGGTCCCCGTCCTTGGAAGATTGATGCCTCAACCTATCGCCTGGACCACCCGGTGTCTGCCTTGATGATAGGTCAATCAGATTCCGGCTCCTGCAATTTCTGATTGGTTGTAGCTCCAACCATCAGCTGGATCACAACATGAACTCGGGCCCATTTCGTGTCCATGGTCGATCAGTTGCTCCTGGAGGCTTAGCGTGGTCTAGCCTCTGGTTACTGAACCATACCCTTCCTGGATCCACCCTGTCAAGCACTTGACGATGGTCGATTGTCGACTTGGCAGGTGTCCAGGGCATCTGTGTTTGAGGTGGGTCCCCAGTTCCATCCTCAGTACTCCAGGTTTGGTCGATCACCTGCATTTCTGGAAGAATCTGCTGTGGCTCCTTGGCCATCTGGAATTCTTCCTGTAGTGATTGTGGTAGCAAATGTTCTGGTCTATCAATCCAGCTTTCCAATTTGCTTATGTGCATGGGTACTGGCAGCTCGCCTCCAGTGTCGATATAGTAGCAGTTGTCACTGAGTCTTCCAACTACTTTATAGGGACCATGGTAGTTGTCGCGGAGTTTCTCTCTCTTCCCAGGGATGGTCATCACGCGTACCAACACCATGTCTCCTATTTTGAACTCGCCAAATCTCCGCGTCTTGTCGTATTGCTCTTTCTGGGCTTTTTGTGCGAGGCTCAGATGCTCCCTGATGTTATCGCGGAGCTCCCAAACCCATACTTTGCCTGGCCCAGTTGAAGTCCATCTGCCGATGCTCGACTTCCTATCTGGATATCCAGTGAAGGCATTTTTGGTTTTATCCCAAACAGTGCCTCATACGGCATAACGTCGGTAGATTTCGAGACTGCTGTATTCATCTGGAACAAGGCGAACGGAAGGAATTGATCCCATTTGTTTGGTTCCAGACGAACAAGCTTTGCTATTAAGTTGGTTATTGACTTGTTGGCGTTCTCGCATTGACCATTGGTACTAGGCTGGTACCCTCTGGTCCTACACCTCTTAATTTGCAGCAGTTTACGAGGCAGTTAATGCTGATCACCGACCATTATCTACCCGTGTCCAGGGCCAGGTTGGCCAAGTCAGTGAACCGGAAGTCGGTTCGGCCCACTTCCGTCCGGCTCCATCCAGCAGCCATCACCTGTCCACTTATGAGGTGGTCACTGCTGACCGCGACCATCGTCAGCCACTCATAGTGAACCTACCCATGGGTCATTTATGAGAATAACTCAAGAGGGCACCATAGCATGCACGTCAGATCCTGGCCACACCACCAATGTTGGCCAGCCAGAGTCGTCACACCAGTCTCGCCAGGAAGTGCGAGATCAACTTCCTGTATGGCTAAGTCAAGCCATGCAACCGTTGCTTCCTGTGGTCTCGCCGACTGCAGTCCAGGAAGAGAGCCAATCGTTCCAGTGCACTCAGCTACCTCCTGTGATGCCTAGACCGCCGTCTGTCAATGATGAAGGGAGTGAACCTTCCTCCATCCTGTCACCAGAAACGAGAGTTCCCAGATGGGCCAGAGACGTGGTTGCCTATGTCCAGGCAAAGATACAAAAAAGGAGTCACCCTGTACTCGCAGCCCGGTTGCCTGATAACGAGCAGTTACCTCCTAGAGCTTCAGCCACAGCCACATCGAGTCCAGTGGCCAGACTAGCAGACAACCGGGGAGACAGTGCTAGACTCTACCTCCAGTCATGCTCAGTAACAGTCCGGAATGAGCAAATCACTAAACCAGTAACTACTGGATCTTCCAGCGACGACGTCAGGAGCTGGTATTGCATCAACAAGACCATTCCCTGTCAAACTAAACCTAGTAAGCCGTGGGAAAGGACACCCCTGCCTGCTATAGATACCAAAATGATTGGTGGTCCAAACACCCAGGCTCTGGTGCCTTACTGGCCCAATAACCATCCGGGTTACAACCAACCACTCATCCAGTACATGCCTCTGACCACACTGGCTTGTCCTAGACCTGCACTAAGGCTATTTTCTGGAGGAGAAGACGAAGATGTCAATGAGTGGCTACATAAGTTTTGTAGCCACATGCAGGGGCAGGATTTTGAAGACCCTGCTATGGTCAACATATTGAAGGACTACCTGGATCATAAAGCCTACAAGTGGGTCCACACCTGGACTCATTCAAGATCGCATGTCACTTTTAAAGAGGCATGCGAGTTCATGGTGCAGGCCCTAGGTTCCTGCACTAGCCCAGCAGAGAAAGCGCGAGAAGAATGGACCAGCCACGTGCAAAAACCTGGAGAAAGCGCGGAACGCTTCTTGCAGGAACTCGACCACTTGGCACGAAAGATAGAGCGTCCAGTCTCCAAAGAGGACATGTCCCATAAAATATTGTATGGGCTAAATGGAGATGTCCGAGCATTGCTGTCTGTCAATGTAGAGTGCGATTTGGATGTTCTGAAGGATGAAGTGATCAGGCGTGAAAAATATTTAAAGGAGGAGAAACTGCGATGCCCACAAGCCGACCAACCGAGGCCACTCGCAGTAAACCAAAGAATAATTTTGCCGATGGTCGGAACTTTGGAAAGATTAGCCAGCCGGTTGCTGCACCACCCACGTTCCCATTTTCACCTCCAGCAATATTTCCAACTCAACCACCGCCTGGATTCACTATGCCCGGATGGCCTGCTCCACCAGCAGAACCTATTCAGTGGTCTGAACAACCACCTCCGCAGGTTCCTCAGATGAACCAGCCACTGTCCCAACCACCTCAATGGGACAATCGAGGTCGGGCCGGTGATGGCTCCTGGATTTGCTTTAAGTGCCATTCTGCTGGACACATGGCCAGAGATTGCCCCAACATGGTAGCACAAGATGTCCATCAAATAAATCACCAGAATTTAAACTACCAGATACAGTAGAGGATGGAGAGCCTACTGTCCTAACGGTCAACTTCTCCATATTACCAAGACAACAGGGCCAGAATGTGCCCATGGTCACTGCATATTTTAATGACCTCACCAGTGAAGCCCTAGTGGACACCGGAGCCACAGTGTGCATCTGTGAGGAGAGTTTGCGTGAAAGAGCCGGAGTACCTTTTAACAAACGTCGGGCAGCCCCAGTTAGACTGGCCAATGGAGTCATACAGGCCTCTCTAGGGTGGATAACAATCGACCTACGCACTGATGATCTCTTGGCCACCATAGATGTAATAGTGGTCCGACAACTTGGGCATCAATTAATCATCGGCTACGAGTGGATGGACAGAGTCGGAGTCACCATACGGATATGGAAAGGCGACTTCTCTATCGTAGCCCACCAACCTGACCAGCATCTCGAGAAACAAAGAGAAATCTGCGAATGGATTCACAAATTGTCCATCTGGCCAGGACCAGGGCCTGAGCAGCCCAAATATACACCCAGTCACCAGTTGGCTACGTCATATATGATGCAGGTAGAAGATGAAGACGAGGTGCAATTTGCTGAATTGCTCCCAGTTTTCCCTGCATACCTGAATGGGCTAACCTCCATCGCACTAATAGACACCAGGTCGGTGCGCAGCTCGTGCGATGATGAAACACGAAAACGCGCAGGACTTGAACTCAATCAGAAACCAGCATCAGCTTTAGTTCTGGCCACCAATGTCCTCGATCAGGCAATAAAATGGGTGACCACGGAAGTTCAGTTGGGTAAACTGAAAACCACCCTGGACATTATGGTGTTCACCACCTCTGCTCATCCTATCAACATCTGATATGACTGGATGGAGGCCATATGTGTTAAAATTGACATTTGGAAAAAATCGTTTTTCATCAGCGAACTTCCTGCTCTACATCATCCTGCCATCCTGCCGCCAGATGAAGATGCAGTCCAAATGGAGTACCTGGAATCAGACACGGACACGGACCGCTCGTTAAATCCGTCACATGCTCCCAGGATGGAAATTGTCGAACTATGCCTAAATGAGTCTCCCGCTCCAGAAGATTGCCATTATATACCACATGGATCAATAAGAGATCCGGAAGTCATCCCTACTCCGGAATGTCTGGAGATGAAGGGACACACTGAAACGGAAGAGGACCGCTAGTTAATTCCGTCACATGCTCCCTTAACTGAGATTGTAGAATTACGCTTAGATGTGCCTTCTGCACCAGAAGATCATTACCATTATATAACACATAGTCGATACAAGGATCCGGAAGTCATCCATACTCTGGAATACATCGAGATGGATGATCACGTGGACATGGAACCAGAGCAAGATGAATCCAACTGGACCCCAGTCGAATGAGAACCCGTACCCGGTGACCGGTTCGGCGCCATGCGACCAGTACAGCACCTAGAACCTCCGGAAGAGAGGGTGAATGCACAGTCAAGAAATCATTCAATCGACTTACTATTACCAGGAGAATGCACAGGAAGGCTGTGCGGCACTGCAGAAAATCATGTGCACATGCACAACTGTACTATTTCCTGGCCAGATGTGCCTCCACCTACACCTACTCCGGTGGACTTTGAAAACCTACCTGAAGACACTCAAGTTCACTGGACTGAACACCCGCTATTCACGGTCAGAGAACCGGAAGCTACGCTGGACACCTTCTGTGCTGACAGTGTCACCATTCCATCCCTCTGTACGGCACCCGTACTAATTTGTGTAGACAACGAAGAGGCCGAGGGACTGTTCTACATCCGCCCAGAGCCGAACGCCCTACACCGACATGCAGTCAGTCTAGGAGACTGTCTTGTACAGATTCATAAGGGCCATATGCCTACATCACCAATGTTTCTGGAGCTCCAGTGACGCTGCACGAACAGACAGCTCTTGGCCTGGCTCATCTTGTCCAGCTAACCAACCACAAGGAAAGCAACCCCGAATGGGTTATGGCCACTGCCTGCTGCAACACAAATGATTGTGTAGCGATTGGGACAAGTGAGCTACGGAGAGAACCTGACTCATTCACAGCGTCAAACCTTAGAGTCGCTAGTTCGTCAGAGTTTAGACATCTTTTCGAAAGATGAATTTGACATTGGTAATTTCGAGGCGTCTCAACACGATATTCCAACAACTGACGACAAGCCAGTCCACCGCCCGCCGTTCAGAGTGTCAGTAACTGAACGCGAGCACCTCAGGTCAGAGATGCAAAAAATGCTACAAGCGGGCGTCATTGTCGGCAAAAAAGATGGCGGTCTGCCCAAATGCATTGACTTTAGAGGTTTGAATGCCAAAACCAAACCCGAATTTTATCCACTACCGCGCATAGATGACACTTTAGATCGCCTCGCCGGTGCCAAATTTTTTTCCGTCATGGACATGCACAGTGGCTACTGGCAGATTCCTGTCAAGCCGGAAGATATAGAGAAAACTGCGTTCTCCACTGCTGATGGCCACTACGAGTTCCTGTGCATGCCATTTGGAATGTGCAATGCCGCCAACACTTTCCAGCGCACCATGGATGCCGTGCTACTAGGCCTCAAACTAGATGTTTGCATGGTCTACCTAGACGACATCGTTGTGTTCTCAGACACATTTAAAGAACAAGAGCGCAGACTGGAAGCAGTTTTCCACGCTGTGCGAAACTCAAAGATGAAGCTTAATCCAAAAAATGTCTTTTTGGAGCCGAGGAAGTTAAAGTCCTCGGTTACATTGTCAATAGTATCGGCAGGAAACCGGATCCACAGAAAGTGGCAGCAATAGTGGACTTCCCAACACCAACTGACAAAAAAGGTGTATGTAGTTTTGTTGGCATCATTAACTACTACAGGAGATTCATAAAAGGCAATGCCAAAATTGCCAAACCACTAACTAGTGTGATGGGCATACTTGCTGACTTTGTGTGGGGTCCGGAACAACATCAAGCTTTTGACCAATTAAAAAAGGCATTAATAATGAAACCAGTACTGCATGACTTCGACCGTTCATTACTGGTTGAGGTTCACACAGATGCGAGTGGTGTGGGTCTCGGAGCTGTCCTGACCATCAAGAAAGATGGACAAGAACACCCTTGCATGTATATAAGCAAGATGTTATCAAAACTGGAAATGAACTATGATGTATCAGAGAAAGAGTGTCTGGCAGTCAAGTGGGCAGTAGAAGAGTTCCGACCGTATCTTTATGGAATTAAATTTACGATAGTCACCAACCACATTGCTCTCACGTGGCTTCACCTGAAACATAATCCGCATGGTTGGCTAGCAAGTTGGATTCAGATCCTATCCAACTACGATATGACTATCAAACATCGTCCGGGTCGGACCAACGCCAACGCGGATGCACTCAGTCGCGCACCAGTGGGCATAGCTGACCAAGAAAGTGATGAGCAGTCACCAACTCCAATAGGGGAAAAGGAAGAATGGGTCAACTGCATTATGCAGCAGAACAACATCGTCATGGCACTCCAACTTTTTAATAGCGCTGAGGTAAATCCTCAGCAAGCACAAGACAATGATGCATTCTGCATATATTGGATGGAAATGATCGATGCCAAGGGTGCTGATCTTTCTCGTTTCGAAATGCGTGAGTGACTGCTTTACCGCCTTATTGGCCCCAAAAACAATAAACACGCTGTGTTTGTGCTCCCAGCCACGTTAAGGAATCCCATCCTCTTCCACGTTCACGTCCATCCCACTGCCAGCCACGGTGGGATTGGCAGCACCAACAACATAATTAAATCGCATTTTTGGTGGCCTGACTGGAAGAAGGAAGTGTTGCATTATATTGGCAGCTGTGAAGATTGCCTCTTCAGGAAGATGTCCATCCCCCCTAAACTACCTCTGCCGGCACTTCCTGTACCGGAAGTTCCCTTTGATGTCATAGGAGTAGACTGCCTGGGCCCATTCCAGACATCTACTAGCAGAAACAAATTCATAATCAGCGCTATCGATTACACTACCCGCTATGTAGAAAGCAGAGCCATTCCTACATTTTCAACAAACTGGACAATCGACTTTCTGGAGTGCCTGGTCAACCGACATGGCACCATACGCAAAGTCATCTCAGATAGAGGTACTAATTTAACCAGCAAGGACATGGCTGCCTGGCTGACTAAACAAGGAATTTCGCATAGCACCACTACAGCGTATCACCCACAGGCCAACGGCTGATAGAGCGCAACAACAACACCACCCAGGTCAAAGTGTATATGAACACTGGTGATGACCAGAAAGACTGGGACGAGCACCTCGATGAGGCGATCTTCTCTTACAATGCTTCTGTCCAGAGCAGCATGCAGGAGACCCCATTTTTTATGCTGTATGGATGAGAGCCATACCGCCCCATTGACAGGCTGTTTCCGCTTCCAAGGGTGGTGGAGCCTCCTACTCTTAGCCAGCAAGCCGCAATGGACCGGATCAGGAAGGTCCAGCAGAAAGATGCAGCCAGGCAAAAACCTGTGACGGCTGACACCTTCAAAGTGGGGGATATCGTAATGGTGAGCCGACTTATTCGAAAAGTTGGTTTGACTACCGAACTCCTGGCTCACTATCAGGGACCATATCGCATTGTCGATATCAGAGGTGTAAATGAGGAAGTAGAACTTGTCTACCCTACTACCGGTCTAGCACACAAGAATGATGTGGTGCACCGATGTAAACTCAAGAAAGCTCTACTCCGCAGCAACCTGCTTGACAATGATGCCTACATTCTTCCTCCTAATGATGAGGATGAGGATGAAGATGACCAGGAGGAAGAAGAGGAAGTAGTCAATTGGCTGGATGAGATGGATGAAACTTCAAGCCAGAAGTTAACCATCACCACCATAATTTATACTGGCCCTTGCACTCACCCTGAAGGTGGTAGTGTCTTTTCTCCGGTATGCAAAGATGCATCCGTATGCCTGGCCGAATACTTTGACCCAGACACAGAAGATCTGGATCACCGACCAGAGCAAAGCAATCGTAACCAATATGAATGTCATGAACTTCCTGTCGAACAGGAAGTGGATTTTGGAAATCAAAGATCGCGCCACTCTTCACTAAGCTCGGTTGACTTAGATCTAGAGATATTTCAACTTGGTCTGGAAGACCATACTAAATGCATTTGGGCCAACCAGGTCATTCCACCAGTAACCGAAGAAGTATTCAACCTGCAGGATAACGCAAGTGACACCGAGTCAGTAAAAAGGTGTATTTCAATGTTGACCAGAATGCCTACCCGGCCTGACTCTGTCAAAATTGAACCTGCGCAACATTTGGCAGCAATGGTGAATTATGTGAAACCGTTTAAGAATTTTTCTTCTGAGGTACAGATCCTATCCAATATCTGAATGTTGACCAGAATGCCTACCCGGCCTGACTCTGTCAAAATTGAACCTGCGCAACATTTGGCAGCAATGGTGAATTATGTGAAACCGTTTAAGAATTTTTCTTCTGAGGTACAGGAGCAAATTCACACGTATGCCACCATTGTGCATTCCAAAGCCCCCGGAAAAGTACCAGTTGTCAAAGATCCGCCGCTTGTCGACCCACTCAAGGAAGAATTTGACACTATCTATGCGAAAGTGTTATTTTTATCACCACTGCAGAAGCGCTGGATGGTTATGAGTGGAACAATTGAAAAAGAGCACTTATTTCCCGACCCCGATGCCGTTACTGTGAACCACATCTCAACTGGTGTTAGAAAATATAGCTACTGATATTGGCTCAGCCGATTGCACAACAGGAAATGGCCTAAGCCAAAGCCAAATTGTATTCATTCCGACAAGTCATTTCATGGTCGCTATAAACTCCAGTTCAACAGACGTTATCCAAACGGTATAACTGGGAGAAAATTGGACAGTATTACCACCCCTCAAGAAAAAATCAGTGGTGAGGGCGGCAGAAAGAAACTGTCCAAACCCACAGAAGCGAAAAAGCCAAGGAAGCGAGTCAAATCAAGCACTTCAGTGCCTGCTAATGTTTCTACAAAATTGACTGAGTCAACTAAAGCAGTCGACAAACCTGAAACAAAACCAGGCAAAGCAGATGATTATATGGCAAAATTAAAGACTCGTGGACTGGAGGTCCACGAGTCCACGAGTCCCGGCAACAAGCGCAAAAGCCAACTTCGGAAGTCATTGCTGCCATCAAATTGGACTGGCAGAAGATTTGCAAGCCGACACCACCAGAGCGCCCAGCACTGTCTGTCAATTACAGATGGCTGCCCAAATGCCAGACCCGAGCTACCAGTAAGATGTCACAAGCAACAGGAAGTGGTGACCCTAAACAAGGCCCACCATCAACTGAAGAATCAACTGAGAGATTGAGCAAACTGGCCAAACAGCCAATGAGTAGTAGTCATGTAGAAGCGAGTCAAAAGAGAGCTGGCCACACCACATGTCCGATACAGGCACTTCCTGTCCAGCCAAAGAGAGCTGGCCACACCGCATGTCCCAGACAGGCACTTCCTGTCCAGCCAAAGAGAGCTGGCCACACTGATTGTCTGATACAAGTACTTTCTGTCCAGATAAAGACGGCTGGCCACATTTAGTGTCTGACACAAGCACTTCCTGTCCAGCCAAGAAGAGCTGGCCACAACCACTTCCTGTCCAGCCAAGAAGAGCTGGCCACACTGAGTGTCCAATATTACCACTTCCTGTCCAGCCAAAGAAACCTGGCCACAATGAGTGTCCAACACAAGCACTCCCTGTCCAGGCAGAAAGAGCTGGCCACACTGAGTGTCTTACACAAGCACCTCCCATCCAGCCAAAGAGAGCTGGCCATGCTGATGGTCTGATGTTAACACTTCCTGTCCAGCCAAGGAGAGCTGGCCACATTGATGGTCTGAAGCAGACACTTCCTGTCCAGCCAAAGAGAGCTGGCCACACCACGTATCTCATGCAAGCACTTCCTGTCCAGCCAAAGAGAGCTGGCCACACAGCAGGTCTGGTACAGACACTTCCTGTCCAGTCTATGAAGGTTATACCACCAAGTGTGAAGAATTGGAGAAATTTTTTTCACCTAGTTTAGAGTTCCAGCCTTTTTTTATGCAAATACTTTCTTCTGTTCAACACAGGCATATGTGTGATATTTAACAATGCAATTTTTTTTAGAAATAGTGTACATGTCTTGTTTTATTCAGCACGTTAGTGTTTTTTACATGTTCGGTTTTTCACAATGTGCGCCTCCCCACAGGTCCGGGGCGGACCTCGATTTTTGTTGGTGGATTGTCATGGCCCTGGCAGTTTCACTGCCAGAGCTTGTGGCAACACTACAAGAATGAGCATATTTCAAAGTGCGTATTTTAAAGCGCGAGACTCAAAGCACGAGTCAAACAGGAAGTGACCGGTAGTCACTTCCGGTTTTGCTTTTTAGTGTTTATTTTAATGACTTTATGTAATGATCAAGTATGGCAGATAGCCAGAGAAATCTCAAGCTTTTAGTATAATTCTAACTGTTTTTAGTGATTTCTGGCCAAGCGCGAGCGAAACAGGAAGTAGCTGAGATCTACTTCCTGTTTGACATTTAAATTGAGAAAAGTGCATGTCATGCCAGGTGCTTGAGATAAAAGGGCTTGTGAGACTCTAAATCTCACCACTAGATGGCGGGACAGTCATTTGGTGATGCAGGACATGTAGCCTGCATAAGAAAATACAAGTGTGTTTGCCAAATTCCACTGTTCACACTATGTCGACCCCATAACATTATTCAAATTGATAAGTTAAACACTTGGTGTAAAGGTCTGATTCTCACCGACGTTTTGAGCTATCAACCAAGGTGATCTGAGGTTCCTTTCTAATTTAATTTCATGTTTTTAACTTATGTTTCCAGACGTTTTTTGACACCTTTGTGATGTTTTGTGTAATAACTTTTGTTCCGTTTATTGTTTTCAAGTTCTGTAACGTGTACGGGATTCTAGAGGTGTCCACCTCTCTAGAACTATTTTGATATTGTCTGTAACTTAATTCTACGAATTTTGGCAGAGTTTTAAACATTTATAACTAACACAAATTGAGTTCCAAAAAGTGTTTCAGCTTCAGAATGTTCTAGA
>JAQGBY010007892.1:0-11255 GCA_034698785.1 Mycogona germanica
CCCCCCCCCCCCCCCCCCCCCCCCCCCCCCCCCCCCCCCCCCCCCCCCCCCCCCCCCCCCCCCCCCCCCCCCCGCAAAATCTTGTGTGGTCATTACAATTACTGTATTTGACTAATTATTGCAATGCGTCACAGTGATCTGAAAATAAAAAATAAAGATGTGGCAAATTAATGAACTTTACTCAAAGAACAATATTTTGTTGTTGAAATTTTATGTCAAACTCGGAGGCTCAAATGTTTTAATAATTCTCCTGGTTCAGATCATAGATTGAGGTAAATGCGCCTTCGTGAAATAGAGATCGGGAGGCCGAATCGGGGTACCCTCAACACACCCTCGTGGGTGTATTTGAGATGAGCGAGTTGTCATTCGAGAACGTACAACAATTTCTTGGCATAGCACGGTCTCTCAGATTTTCTTCGAATATCTAACTGTGCACCTTACTCAGTCAAGAATGCTTGGCCAGTGTAACTAGGCTATACTTGAAAGAATGTTCACCTTTTGATTGCGAACGAAGCGTGGTTAGTCAGAGAGAGGTGGGATATGTAAGGGGAAGGTGGAAGGGGGTTAGCCTGAACCACTCAAACGTCACCGTCTCTCTCAATTTGCGCGTGCCTCCTCCGCGCCCTTTGTCGTGTGCTCTTCTGTCTAATGCTTGTTCTCGTTAATTTCTTACCTGTCTCTTCCGACTCTTTTTGTTCTGCCCACCTTAATCTTACACCTTTTCCATTCGCGCTATTCAGTCTCTCTCTCTCTCTCTCGCCCGCCTAGTCGCTTTCGTCGTTCATTTTTTTTATCCCGCACCCGAATCATTTCTTCGAACAATAAAGTTCAAGAAAATTAGGCGCACAAAATGTCTGAAACTACAATGGTCTTTAAAACATTGGACAAAAAATTAGCTGGCACAAGTATTTCTAGTTTATTCGATGTCTGAAAACAATTTTTTAAAATATTTTATTGATCAGTATTAGAAATCTTTCCGCGTTCATTTTTTTCTTCAAGTTAACGGTAAAGAGATACAAATATTTTCTGTTTCACTTATTTATTTTCGCGGCGCCCATTGGAATCTTTATGCGACCGCTAAATGAATTATGTGGACGATAAAACGCCTGAGTTTGATCATGTCTCGGGTCATTTTCCGCACAACCGAAAATCGCATTGCGAAATGTCATTTACATTGATCTAAATTGTCGATTGGAAAGGCACGCTTTTCGTGTTCCTAAGCACGAATCGAAATCTTCAAACAAGTTTTTGTCAACCACTCTTGTGTTGCGCCGCCGAGAAGACAAGAAAAATGATCTGGCCACGCGCTGGAGTGTGTTCGGGGCGGCGTCTTCCAATCTACAAACGAATCATCGAGACACGTCTTTCAATATTGAGTACGGTCATTTCGCCCACACCCTCTTCCCCTCCCCCCTCTGTTAGTGTCCCGCCCTGCGCTGTCCACTTTCCATCGGTGTTCGGAATACTAATAAAAATGATAATGCGCACGCGTCTGACCCTCGCCATTTTTTTCCTTCTTTCAACATGGACACGCTCTGCAACTGCCTCCTTACAGCATCTATAGCCGGCACGCACAGTCATCTTACCGCATTCTTGTTGACTTAATTTACGATTATGGTCGAACTAACGCCTCGATAGACGGACGCGTGTCTAGAGTTATCGGACGAGACCTGCATTTTTTGCGGTATGTCCAAATCTGTGGTATGTGGGCGCTTTTCTTTCGCGCTAGGTGGCAAACATTTCGTTACGTGGTTGATGACTACAGGTTGAAATTGTCGCAGTCAGTGGGAGATTGGTTTCACATTTGAATATCCGTCGGGTATTAATGTTAGAATTCACTAGATGATATAATCGACTAGTGATAGTAACGACGGACGGGCAAGAGCCGGCCGTGGTGCGTGGTGGCCTGATCCGCGGACCAGCATCGTAGTTGGTGCCAATAACCGATAATTGGTCAAGCTGGTTTCCGGTTAAATTGTGATATTGCTCCACTAACTCGCGCCGCTCCACTAGTCCATCCCGCAGATTCCAAGACATTTTCTCTTGTTGGTGTCAAACGAGTCCCGCACGTATGATGGTGGACGCGCCCATTTGTATTGGAAATAAAATAGTTAATCAGGACCTAGAATCAGTTATCTAATAGGATAATTTTTTGGGATAGGTATGGCAGATGATTCGTGAAAGATATTCGCCATGTCATCATTGTGTTGCCACAGATAACATAGGCTTTAATAGTTACTCGCAAGATGGCGTTGCCATTTTTTGCCGCAATCTCCCAAAGTCGTCATGTTACTAAACGCACGTTTTAATTTAATAAAAAAAAGACGGGATCACGTCACACTAGAGAACATCTAATATCGGAAGCGGCAGATGTGAGAAACCTGGTACGTCATAATTAAGAAATTTGAGACGTTAGGTGTTGAAAAAAATGTACATGAGTTTCCGGTCGGCGTTCAGTTCAATAAATTTCAAAGATCCAGATTCTAACGGAAGGAAGGGGATGGTAACTTGAAATCTTTATAGTAGACAAAAAAAATAGAACACATGTTTTTTCATTAGTGTCTTCGTTCCTTCGGGTCCCAAGAAACCTTTTCACCTAAGCCGTATTTCAGTGTGCTCTAGGAAACCTAACGTCATCTGTTGGCGAACCGTTCAACTAATTCGCTTGCCAATTCTGCATTGCCTATGTCCAGATGTTGCTCATGTCGGTGACCATTTTTCTCTTCCTTTTTGATACATTGTTTGACATGCATGCGCCTTCTTAATTCCATCTGAAATGCATCGTCTTAATCGGTCATCTTCGCGTCTTGTTCTTTCAATTTTCCCAGACAGAAATTATACTCATAAAATACCATTGCTGCATACACAGATATTGGTTAAGCAAGGCGAACTGCACGGACATTAGAATGTAGGCTAATTAGGTTCTTAGCGTGAAAGAGAGATGAGTGCATACTCCAGAGACAAGTTTCACTTTTGAATCGTGACAACTTTTTTTAGACATTCTGTTTTAGGTATTATCTATCTACATGGAACAGCGTTGTCGGTGCGGTTGGGTTCCCCGGTTTCGAAAGCACTCACCAGGGCAGCATCTAAACGAGCCATTAGTGTCCGACTAGGCGCTCAGCTCCTACTAACATGCATGGTCTTAGAATGTGACAAGGAAATATTCGTTCTTAAAACCTGAATAGTTGGGCGAGAGATGCTGTGAGGAAAGGATGGACGCAGTTGACTATTACCATATCTATTTTGAATAGTAATGATCTCTCCCGGTAGGCTAGCTCTATTCGGGATTCCGTCTTTGTATTTATATTCAAAGCGTTATTACAAATGCATAACAATCATTTTCGAGGTTGTCCGCCATCGTTCTGTCGTTGTCCCTGGTCGTTTTGCCGGCGCCAGGGCCGGCACACATGACGAGTGTGCTAACGGCGTCCCGAGCTGCTCGTTCCTCAACTCTCCAGCCGGTCGTTCGTGTGCTGGATGTCGCCGGCGTCCGTCCGCCTGCCTGTATGCTCAACAATTGGATAGGGATATGTGGCTGGGGGATGGCCATGTGGAGGGGGAAGGGGTCGCTCGATTACTCCGAATTAAACTTGAGATTTCCGTGGTTTATTATAGCTGCTCTGGGCGAGTGATTTAACTCTTGCCTGATGCGACGAATCCTGTGTCAGTCATTAAGTCATTTCTAGTGTTTGATTTTAGCGGAAGTTGGCGAGTAGTTCGCCGATACGATATTTTCAGAAATCTTTGCTTAGCAAGAGTACGGTAGCTACGGTACGGTAGAGTACGGTTAGCAAGCTACGGTAGCAAACATTTTCAATACAAATTTAATTTTTATTTTGGAACTGATAGTATTCTTGTAGCATAATTAGTAGCGTGTCGAACTGTTATTCCCGTGATCGCGGGTTCGTCCCCGATCGAGACCTTAGGAATTTTTTGGACGCGATAAATTCCTACACACACCTTCCTTCGGAATGGAAGGAAAGCCGTGGGACCCGAGTCTGTATGATTTTAGGTACGCGTTGAAGATCACTACCTAGGTTTAAGCTTAGGCTAGGCAAAGTGACCAGGTCGTCTCCTAGGAGGGCGGAAACGCTGGTGGGCCTCGTTTACAAATATCTCAAGATAAAATTTATAATCAAAGATCTCATTGCTGATGAAATTCTATGGAGCCGCACTTCTTTCGCAACTTATCTAACTTACTAAAGAAAATGACATTCATTTTTTTTTAATTTTAGTGTACTTATCAATATTGCAATGATTATGCACCAGAATTAAAAGCACATATATGACTACAAATAGGGGTTGGTCACCTAAGGCGACGTTTTTGCAGATTTCAGCATTTTATAGTAATTTCGCCTATCGATTAGATTCTCCATTTGCGTTGTATGTGTCAGGCTTATCGGGCCAACCCCTCACGGATGTTGGAGGAGGAGGAGGAGGATACAATGGGATGTGTGCGTACATACAGGTGTACATTGTATATTACAGCAATGTTTGTCGTTCTGTTGTTGCGCATAGCAGAATGCACCAGTCCTTCTCCCGGACTGAATGCATTATAATGCAATATGAATTAGTGCTTGCAGGATTGCTGAGACATGCGCGCGTCCGCTCGTCTCTCCACACTCATTTTCAACCCCGTCTTTGCCCTGTGCGAGCGCGCAAACTTTAACGACGGTTTTAATGAACTATAAAGGGTATTTGAAGTTTGGGGGGGTTCACAGGTTCTCTGGGGCGCCGTCCAATCATTGCAGCATTCCGGCCGGAAGGTTCGGCCTCCAGAGAGCGCCACTTGTCGTTATCCCCGATGCAGGCGCGGATAGGCACGTATGCAGTGTACGTTCGTGGGCGGGACAGGCATCCGGTCCAGTTGCCCAGGGCATAAACCAGGGGCAGAGTACTGTAGCAATTTCAAATTGTTATCTTACAAAATTCTGATTTATGAAGTTTATGAAATACACGAGCATCAACAAAATGCCTGTGACAATCCCATTACGTCACATCCATTTTTTGAGAAATGTAACTTCTGAATAATATTTTAACTGCCTAACATTATTTACTTTTATTGACAAATTCATTTTCTTTCCGGCCAGTTGGTTCGATGTTTCTTACAAATTATCTCACTTTGATTTACTTTTGATCTTTCTGACCTGCTCAAAGTAAGATTTTAATGGAGTGCCCATGTAAGCTGAAACGTTCGAAAATGGATAGGGGGGGGACGCCTTATTTATCTCTTTTTTTGTCCAGGGCGCATATCACTTTAAGGTACGCCCCGCATGTGAATAAACGAATGTAGCCGGATCTAATGAATAAATAAATAGAAATTTTCGCTCGACGTGCGAGCACCAGTCACGAGCGAGATAGTGCCTTAGGGGGGAGAGGAGGGACTGAAGGGGGTGGGGGAGGGATAACGTCTATATAGGTGACACAAGTGTAACGCGGAATGAAGGAGATGTGGTTGGGGGGTTCTTTGGAATCCGGCGGACCAAGTCCTCATAGATTTACGAAACTAGAAAAATGGAGAAAGATTTGTGGGGAAATTGGTTGTTGTCTTCTCCGAAGACAAGTGGCGGTGCTCTCTGGTTAAGGGGGTCTTAGGAGACTTTACGGTTTATGACTTGTAGATGTGTGCAGGGATTATGTTCATGTCGTTAGACGTGCAGGACGCGGAGGCGGAGGGGGGGAGGTTCAGTAGAAGACATAAGACGAACCGACAGAAGTACGTTAACGTGTTAAAAGGCAAATACGACAACAACATTATAAGTTCGCTGGCAAATTCAATTTATCCTAAATTCGAGCCTCCCTCTATACGTGTACATAGATGTGCAAAATATCTTACATTTTCACTGGCTTTAGGAATGGGGCTTTGCGTTTCCCTCGAGAGGACAATAATTTACTTTTGTCGTCGTCACCTCATGATTTCGAAATGAGACCGATATTCGCAAACGCAAGTTCAAGAAATTCCAGAGAGTTGCGAAAAGACACATTAGAAACGTTTCTATTTGTTCTTAATAGTGGTCCCTGTCTGGTTGAGTATCTTCTATAGATCACCTACAATTTTTTTACAGTATTAGATAAGTCAATCACATTTGAACACATGTTTATTGATCATGAAATACATACACATAGATAAGTCAATAGAAGTAAAACAATATTTACATAAAAGCTCGATCGGGAACGGCGTTTTTTTTTAATGTCGCAGAAGAATTAATATTGCAGAATTTCTTTTTTATTCTTATGGAATTACAATGTTATTTAGGCGTAAACGCGGAGCTGTGATCAAAGATTTGAAATCGACACGACAAAATGACGATTCCTTGAGAAGAAACCGCGAAATGCTCAATCGTGCAAATTAATTTTTCGTAAGTGGAGTCGTCCTGTGCTTCAATCAGATTTTATTTGCGCCATTTCAAATTGCGTATTTTCACACAGATTTATTTGTGATATTACGTGCGTGAAGTAATTTTTTTTTTTTAATTTTTGAGGTGGAAAACTGTAATGCTGTTTGGGGTTGTGCCTACTTGAGGCTAATGCTTTCGATTAAAATAGTTTTGTCACGCAAGGAGGGGATAAATAAAAAGGATCAGGGCGCTGAAATAGAGAAATGGGGAAATCTAAAATGCTTTCGAGACATTTCTTGTCCGCCCAAAGATATTTCCATACTTTTCTTTTCTCTCGCGGTCATTATAAAATCGTGAATGCGAGTTCCACTCATTTCACAGTTTCGTCGTGATTCACTGATGTGCGGGGGTTGGCCAACCTAGAGTCTTAGTCCGGCCTCAGCCATTGCATATTCTTGCGGTTTCATGTGTCTTCCCTTGATTAAGATTATCCTCTCTGTGCATCACTGTTAGGGGTGCTCTTTGGCGACATTTTAGTATCAAAATTTTAAGAAAAATTTGTAACTCTGGACTGGAACAAAATCGGTGACGAGGTCGATTATTCAGCGTTTCTGTATCGTCGTCTCATGATCGAAAAATCAAACAATTGCAGGTGCTTTCGATGGTTTATTGGGTAATCACTCATTAAATGCTCCCAGCACTCCTCCGTTATTCAAACTGTCACAACAAATGCTTCTTAGCATAATAATTTACTAATAAGTTATTGGATATAAATCGCTGATTGTGTTTTGACTTTTTGAAGCTATCATTCTTGAATCGTTTTTGTTTCTTCAATATTTTATAATATTTCAATGCGGCCCTCATATTTCAATTATTTGGCCCTTTCCCCATTGCTATCGTTAGCTATCCCCGCCACCTTTAGAGTGTCCTCCCTCCTCATTCAAAATAATATAGCAACAACCGTGACTGTACTAATGAAACGATGCGTACACATACATGAATATATGTATTTTTTGAATTGTTGGGACCTCTTGTTCGCGTGTTGCCGAAATGAATTAAGCGAGATTGTTGCAGCCCCGACAAAAAAAGAATTGCAACATTTCGAAAGCCAAAACGAGTGAGCTCTGTGCTTGGCAGAATTTGTTTTCTGTTTTCTACGCACAAAAACACAGTTACATAGGCATGCCAATTATTCCGATTTTTCTGACTCACTTTTCTCGCTCGCGATTTCATTTTCCGCATTCCGACCCTTCACTCAGTGACTGGGGCCGACTTTCTCAGGATTGGAGTGAATCCTGTCCCAGAATCAAATCCGGGGGCCCCCGTCACATGGCCGAGGGTTCATAAACATAGTTTCTGAATCGAAATATTTAGCCTGACACTGACAGAAGAGATGTTAATTTAAAAAAAAATTTAATTGCCATCGGCCTCATTTATTTCAGATGTGTCCGCCCCTGAGTTTCACCCCTCCCCCACCTCAGGAGTGAAGGAGATAAATGAAATGGGAATCGCATGTGTACAGTATTAAGAGTGTGTTGTGTGGTTGGATCAGATGAATTCCATTCTGGTGAGACAGGCGCGACGAAAAATTCGCACGTCTGTTAAATCGTTGTCTGTTGCTAACACTTGGGCTTTTAAATTTCTGTGTAAAAGCGACACATTTTTGAAAAATATCATTTTTTCTCAGTCATAAGCGGGAGCGGAAGCTAATTAAATTATTATTCCTATGCGCTCTCTCTCGTGTTCACGAATAGCTACTGGGTATTTGAAGCTTGCACGGATGTATAATTAAACTTGTCGCGTTTGTAAACGTAAAAAGACCCCTATCCACGTTCACTAGTGATTGGTTGCGTTGTTCCAGTGTTTTCATTTTTAACTTGTAATAAGATTTTTGAAGTTTTGATTTATGCATTGTTCATCCAAAAAAATAAAAATGCGTTTCAAATAATCAACATGAAATTATTTCCTTGAAGAATGTTTCATTTCTATATATGCCTATTTCCTTTTCTTAGCCTATTTTCGACATATGGATTATTTATTCACATGGTTCATGGCAAATATGTTGTTGCACTGTTCAAATTTTTGATCTTGTGATTGACTTAAGTGTTCTGTGTGTGTTTCAGTGGGCTGAAGTTTGAGGTGAATGGACCGCTGACCATGCACCCGCCGGCCGAGGACAACTACGGAGTGGACGCTTGCTCGATCGTTTGTTTGTCCTCGCTGCCAACCGTGCTGGCCATTGTCACCTGCCAGGGTATTCTCTACCACTGCATCATCTTACAGAACCCGCCCGAGTCTGATGATGGTCAGAACAGCAGAAGTTTGGTGAGTCCAGCCAAGATTACTTTTTCATGTCGGGACTATTTCGTTTCTGGAGGTGGCTTCGTTGTCGAAAGTTCCCCAGAGAAGGTGGACTCTGTGGTTATGCACGGTATATTTAGATTCATTTCATATAATTTACATTTTAATAAATCATCGAATGGTTTTTTTAAAAATGAGCATATCCCATCAACATTTCATTTTTTTTTTCTTCGCTACAGTCTGAAACCCAATGGAGCGGCTCCAAGACCAGTCACACTTTGAGCGCACCAGACTTGGCCCTTTTCGTTTACGAGAGCGTCGAGCTGCAACTGATACTAGCGCCGTCTAGGGAGACTGGTGACGAAGACGAACAGCCTGACGCCATTCAGCCCATCAACCTGCATAAAGGTAAAACATTTGTCGTTTTTCTATTTTCTAAATTTTGGCAGGTCTTTGCCTGTTTATGTACGCTTCCAATCTTTGTTTCCTTGCGGGGGAAAAGACGACGTTTGAGGAAGTAATTAAAATAATCATTAGAATACATTTTTTGGGGGTGAATGAAATTGATTGATTGAATCGACGGCTAAACTAGGTTTTTAACATAGTTCAATTCAAATTTATAATTTCTTAAGTTATTCGCGCCTTTCTTCCTCTACTAAAATGATTCCCTTCCAAGTTTTATTTTTCGCTATTCGCCATAAAATCAATGATCAAATAGCTGTTTGGTCTGCATCACGGATGTACCCTTAATCTCTTGACTTTGGCGGATGGAAGGGGGAGTTACCGACCGCGGGCCGATTGGGGAGAAATTTTTATTTTTTTCTCAAGTACTACGCCTGTGGATAAGATGGGTAGTCTTCGGTTAGCCAATTATTCTGCTCTTGCTTTACTTGCTGTTCATTTTGCTAGATTTCCCGCCGCGAAGTAGATCTTCGGCAACAAATCAAAATTCATTATCTGTTAGTCCCGTTCGCAGAAACGTTTCTTCCGGTTCGTTTTTATGGTCTTTTCACCAGAATCTATGCCCGAGACGGCCTGGTAGCGTAGCAGTACAATGCCACCGTTTCCTGGAATCAGGTCGATATTTTCGGCTTTTAGATTTAAAGTTTTGCGGTCACTGTTTTGGGCTTGACCTATTGAGAAGCTTTTTCGTTGATGATCTCTCATCATATTTCTTGTCATTTTTTTATTAATATCCGTAATGCAATTTACACTGATGCCACTGATACCTAGTGTTTAACAGAAATCTCTAACATCATGACAGAATACGTAAAATATAAATAATTTCTTGTGAAACGTCTTCCAATGGTATTGCTGCGTGTGAACCACTAAATGCGTCACGTTAGCGACGCTCCCAGTCAAGATTTTATAAGCCTCGCCGCAAAGATTTATGTGAATTGATCTTTGGCAGCTGACTTTTTATAGTCCGACTCGCAGCAAAGCACTACATCAAAGCAGCTAATGGCTGTTTCGCGAGTATTAACTCGCTGACATCGATGTAACGACGACTTCACCCCGTCGTTTGATCTATTGCCACGATATTGGCCAGTGTTGTTTTTTCTTATTTATTTCACTCGCGCAACTTTCCCCACTTCGTTTTTGCGCGGTTCTCTATAACCTAAGGAGAGCACCGTTCTTTAACGATACAGCTTCTTTTTAATTGGGTGTCAGCATCACTCTCAGCGAATTATCGACGCAAAATCCAGTATGAATCTGATGACATAAAATCATTTTTCTTAATTCAGGTTTGTTTCAGTTTTGTCGTCGGCTTCTAAAACTCTAGATGTTTTCTGCTCTTATTCGACCAGAGTTGCCATCGTTTCGTAGCCGGAGATATCCGCCCCGCCAGATGGCGCGCGCGTATAGTCTACGTATCAAGCGCGTGTCTAACAATCTGTGTATTGCTCTCCTGGAAAAATCATTTATTTATCCAAGTCTTTTTTTTTTCGTTGCCAAGCGTGCGACGATATATAGATGAATTAGGAAAACCGTTTGTGGAGGAGATGGCGGGAAGGTGGAGTAGTGGCGTGACGAGCGAAGGGGTGATTTCAGTGAACGCGTGTCGTCGTCTCTTCCTGTCCCGCGTGACGGGGAGTCGTCAGAGAAGCGCGCAGATTCAGCTAGTCCTGATGAATATTCGTGACGAGGAAGCGGCAATTCGGCAGCCGATACGGTTGACGCCGAAGAAATTCGGGGGAAAAGTTCTTACTTTCATTTTTCTTTTCTCGACCTATTATTTTCCTTTGACCCTACCAAGTTTTTGGTTAAAGAAATATAAAACATGAACGAATTTCTGTTGGCATACTAAATTTTCTGATCTAATATGTTCAAATTTAATTTTTCTATGTTGCTTGAGTAAGCTTGTTATGGAGGTTCTGTCTGGAATCGAACCCGCGATCACGGTAATTGGACACGCTAACCACTATGCCACATTTTACCATCGGATTCGATGCAATTTGGTGCGCCTTCTTTCGATATCAGAAATTCGTTAACAGCTTTCTATCTAGGCAACCTAGTCTAGGTAAAGTTGGTGGACATCAATTACAATTACAATTTGTACCCACAAGCAGCCCCCAATAGAGGGGCCTATGGCGGGGGTCGAACGACCAGTTG
>JAQGBY010007893.1:0-11255 GCA_034698785.1 Mycogona germanica
TTTTCGAGTCTATAAAGACACACTTACTTACATACTTACATACATACATACATTCATTTTTATATATATAGATGAAAAAACCTGAACTGACCTGAACTACAGATAAGACCCTAATCTATTTTTGAATACATTGGCGTGTACTACTCTATATTTGTAAAGCTGTTATTTATCATTTCGCAAATAAGCGATCTCGTTCATCTCATCTCGCTGGTCCAGCGATTCTCCAAAAATATCTTTATTCTATTTTTTTCTATTTTAAATTCCGATTAACTTTACAACTGCACTCGCTTTCTCAGCGATTCGACATGTTTTCAGCGTTTGAACGTTGCCAGGAAATTTATTTTGATTAGTATTAGGATGAGGGAAGTTGTCATTCTTCGCTACTATGTAAATTTGTTATGCTGCACCCAAAAATTTGTTTTCGCTTTTGGATCAAAAGTCTCGAGCTCGTCTAAACAATGTGACATATTGGTTGTGATAACGCAATAAGTTTATGCCTATATATTGCACAAACAATTTCGATTGGCGTTGGCCATAAAAGCTGGATATGATTAAAGAAGTCTCGTGTAATTAGATTCGAAATTATTTGTCGTCGCGGTACACGGTCAACATGGCAATATGAATATACGTAAGATCGTATCTTTGGATCAATAATTTCTAAGTCGAGATATTGGGGAGTGGATTTACATGCGTCTTTCCGTGGGAATAAGGCGATGTATATTATGCGTTGGCTTTCACGATCAGTAGCGTGCGGTTGCCTAGACACTAAATCAAGCGATCAATTTTGTATGGCTTCGTACATTATTTGTTCACAAAACATCCATTATAATTTTTTAGTATTCATTATTCGATATTGTTCATTAATGATTCACGAAGAATGGTGATTTATTATCGACAAAACACTTTCAATGTTTAAGACGATTTCTCATGGAGCCTGGACATATATTTTATTTACTTATATTTTATTTAATGACGTATTTTTATTCATAAGGAATTCCGTTTACCACGTTTAACAAATAACTATTCGTAATTTTAAAATAAACTGACGTTCGTGTTAATTATTTTCTTTTTCACCCGTCGGAATGCATTGCATGCCCTTAATACGCTGGCCAGTCACCACTACCATTGTCGACGTACTGCATTATACATGTATGACGGCATTTATTGCTTACTCCATCCATTTGTTGGTGGGGTCCTCGAACGAAGGAAGACTCTATACGGGGTCTGATGGCTTCGAAATGAGAAATTGAATTCGTTTATGTGAATTATTAGCATATAAAGTTAGGCGTCCCGCCGCGTTTAATAATAAAGTATGGCACAGTTTGAGCCTTGTTTTCTCTTGGCGAGCCAAACCCCGGCGCAGAAGCGGTTGCGGAGAAAAGGCCAGCGCCTGGCGGATGTTGGACCAATATCGTTTAATCGAGTCTTCACCGCCATATCGCGCCACCCACCTTATTGGGAAAACGACAATGGCGTCTATCGGCTAGCGTGCGACGCCAATTGGAACCAGTTGCGATCGATGTCCGTGAATGTCGGGCGAGTTGACGCCTACGCCGGCAGACGGCGTTGGTGTCTATGCGGTTTACCATGGTGAGCGCGAATTGCGAGTGGTGGTGCGACCCGCAGAGCCAATGGCTGACGAGATTGCGGCGAGGACTTGGGACGCAGGTGAAAATGCCGGAGAAATGAGTTCGGGTGGTCGTCAAAAATATTTGACAATCTCTCGCGAGTCCAACTAGGCTTAATGTATGTCATAAGTTCAGTATCTAGTACGCAATCTTGCACGAATAGTACTTGCTTTAATGAGTCAAAAACTCGGTTACAAGAAATCCAAAAGAATTAATGATTGTAGAGACCGATTTGTTGCTTTTATTTATTGTTATTTTTTTTAGTAAAAATGAGTTAATAATAAAATAATCATAATAAATTCATAATGAAATAGGGTTTGTCTCCGGGACAGCACCGGACAAAAAAAGACGACCAGAGTCGGCGAGTGTCCGGTGCTGTCCCGGAGACAACCCCTATTTCATTATAAATTTATTTATTATGAATTTATTATGAATATTTTATTTTATTATATTTCAAGTACGACTTTGCCTCTTATATACTTATATCGTTTAAAATGAGTTAAGTTTTTAATTGTTGGTATAATGTTATTCAAGTAAGAATTTCGAAAATTTCATTTCTCACTTGATTTGTCGAAGTGTTTTTCTTTCCGGTAAGGAATGCTACTTTAAGCACTGCACACGAATTGTTTTCATTTCAATTTTTCTGAAATCAAAAACGCAAACGTGTTCATGTAAATGCAATTCATGTATACAGAGTAGCTACGTGAGACGCACTTTTTAACGAATGCAATAATGTTGAATATTCCCAAAGCAGAAAATATATCTGAGCCTGTCATGCGCTTCGCTAATGGTGCTTAAAAAAGAATACGCTTCCCTCCCTCCCTCGCCACCTTCCCCCCCCCCTCCCCCACCGACCACCATCACGACCCCCTCTGGCTCTCCCCCCCCCCTCAAACGTTTCCCATTGAATGCACAGCGGGATAGCCAGCTACGGCAAGAGTGGAGGTAAGGTGGAGGTGGAGGGAGGGGAAACTATTGCCGAGCAAGTATTTCACTCGTGTGTGTGTGTGTATGTGCGTCTCGCATAGTTCGGAAATCGCGAGTTCGGCTCTAAGCTTAGTCAAGAGTTTATTGCCTACTTTTTCATATTTCCTTTTTTTTTTCTCGTCTACCCGGAGAGTTGTGCTGTTATCCTCTTGAGACATGCGATGAAGCAGGGCACCACTCACTTGGGTTGAGTGAGACTAACTCTCCAACTATTAGGTCATGCGCAATAAATCCAATTTGCGAGTAACAATTCCAACTTGAATAGTCAAGAAAATTCTGATTTAAAAAAGAAAAAAATCACAGTCAATACGAAACCGATTTCATGTTCATTTCGGACTCAGTCAGTTAATCGTATTGCACGAGTCGTGGAATATTTGTATTTTAGCATGTCACATGGTCAGGCAGTAGTGATGTGCCGTAATGACGGGTTCAAATGTTCAAATTCAATCATTTCAATCACAAATTTAAAAAAAACGCCTGTAGTGCAGCGACTACAGTTGATGGGAAAAAAAAAATTCCGCCTGATACATCTGGAATTTTTCGCGCGGGAGAAATTCCCACCTCGGGAATGCAAATACAAAGTAGGTGCTGACGTCACTGACGACAACCATATGGCGAGGAAAAGAGGTCTCGAACCGATGTAGCAGACTGAGGGGATGGGGGAGTATATTGCTGCCCCGTGTTGCGAGGCAATCACACAATACCATCTCCCCCTGAAACAGTCTTGTCTTATTACATAGAATTATTTCTAGCTGAAACTTGATTTGCCCAAATTAATAACGAAATAAGGTCTTCTAATTTAAAATAAATAACCAAGAAAACGGGAATGCATTTGAGTCGGCCGATCTCAGGAACGTTTCGGGCGCACTTGGATATATATCTGTGGTATTCGATCTGGAGGCGAGAGAGTCCGGTAAATTCCCCCTCCCACCCCTCCTTCATCCACCCCCCACCTACAGGCTGACCCCCGCCAGCCCTTCACACGAGCTACACAATGGCCAACTCATTAATCTTGATATTACAACTGCCAGCCTGCTAACTCAGTAGCAAGTCACTGCTGACGGGTGGGCAGACATCTTTGACGCACGGAGACCATCTCCTCCCATCAGCGCCACCTCTCTCTCTTTCTCCCACGTCCCCACTCCTCTTCTTCTCCCCTCATTCCCTTCCACTGTTGATTTCACTTTTACCTGTTGGAGGACCTACCTGTGTCCACCCCTCCCCTTCACTAGCGAAATATTTCACCTTTTCCTCAGTGCAGCTAGCAAATACAAGAATATGGTGAGAAGGCCAACCTGGTCGATGGTGAGGGCCGAGTGTCAGGATGAGGCCTGTTTAGAAATTGGAATTCCGTCCTTTCTTCATAGCTATCGCACTTTACCTGGATTGGAAAATATGAAACGTTTTTTGTGCAAGCTCCACACTGATGTGGAATCAAATCGTGATTATCATCAATCAAATTGATTCATTTTATCCGTGGTTTGTATCAATCTCAAGACATCGTTAACGATGGGGTTGACATGAAGGAAACGTCCAATGCACAGTTTTTTTAAAATCCGGGTCATAGGTCGGGCCAAGGGTTGCCCATCCCCCGAGCCCACACCTGCAGGTAGGCGCTGAACGCACGTAGCAAGCAGGCCCACCCTCCAAAGCCATACCTTTCTCTGTCTTAGACTGATCGTCTTAAGAAATGAACCTAACGGACACATTGAGTCTCGTTACCCATCAGAGCGCCCCTCCCCCAGTCACCCCCGCCCCTTACCCCCTCGCCATCCCCCTCCTCCCTCCCACCTGCCATCGTCTTATCGACGCATCATTCTTCTTAGCTTGCATACCTCAGTTTTCTTACAATGTTTAACGCAAACGCGTAACTTGTTGATTCGTCTTAAACTTCACTCTCAGGCGGCGCCCATTCCTAGGAGGGTGACTCGTACAATCGGTGCGACTCCTGCGACCATGGTCGCTTCACGTTTCCACCAAAGTGATAAGTGGAGTCGCACCACTCTCAAGGCCTGGAATCTGCATTCAGCAGATATACTTGTCTTCTATTTATAATCGTATGCAAAGGACGCAACAACTGACATTATCCAGGTCTAGAACTGGCACTAAGAAATTACAGGGTACCATTTTGTGAACTTTTGGCTAACGTCAGTGACGCGTGTTTGTGGAATGGCTTGCAATTGGAGGATGATGGATTGTTTGAAATAGTTAGAAATAGTAATTATCATAGTTCTTTTGCCATGCATTTGTTGCAGTGTTTTGGTTTAAGATTGCTGTCATCCAGTGGCTTTGAGACAAATGTCATTCAATTTATTACAATAAGAATACTGTTAAATTATTTGAAATGCACGCTCTGACGTCAGGCTAACGGACGTCATCAGACAAATACATTTTTCTCCAGCTTTCCCAGTAGGTAACAAAATCGGTATGGTTACCCCTGAAATTGGCAATCACTGCTAACGGTTGTGCTAAAAAATCTAATCTTTTTGGAAAATAAAAATATCTCATGTTTTAGTAAACTTTTTCAAAGTTGACTTTTGGATTGGCACAAACAAGGTACACATTGTTGATGTTTTCGAATAATGGTCATCCACGTCACGTCGCATCATCCCCAGCTATCCCAGCTAAAGAGGCGCAGGTACACAGACGTAGATACATATATTCTTGGTGGAAACACAAGTCAGTTGGGACAGTCGTGAAGGGGGAGGGAATGGTGGAGGGGGTGGTGTTTTGGGGTTGGAGTTTGGGAGGTGGTGGTGCACCGACTCGAGCTACACGATTTTGGGGGTTGTTAATTCTTAATTGTCTGGCTCCGACTATTAGTCAAGTACCTTATGTTTGAAGTTAGGAGGCAGAGCGAGAGAGAGAGAGAGAAAGAAAGAAAAAAAGTCCGAAACTCATGTCATCGCCGTCTACTCGTACATTTTAAAATACCCAGATTCCACTGACAGATATTGGTTGAATAATACCACAGCGATTACTCGAAACCTTCTCGTTTTGTGCACATTCCTTACAAATACCGGCTGGGGACCGGTTTCGGGTTTGCCGGATCTCCCGCTGGCCAGGGGCCCAGGCACGGGGCTGTGGTTAGGTGGAGTCGCGCCCTGGACAATGACCCGAGGTGGAACTCCCATTTGCCGTCTATCCAACTTAGTCCAGTCCTGCAAATATGAAAATTAAATTGTTCCTAGAATAAAAAATTGATATTTGTAATTTGAAAATATTCGAATTTTGATTAATTGAGAAACGGAAATTGCATATACAGTATGTACCATATGAAGGAATTAAAAACATTTCTAAAAATTCATTAATACGCTTTGCCAGGTTCAGATTTGTTAGGTTCGGAATGGCTCAAGATGGAAAACTTGACAAACTCCTAATTGTTCCTGATTAGAACCATAAGACTAAAGAACTAAAAATCAATCTACGGGTTTCCAAGCAAAAAAATGCATTGCTGATTCTGAGACTGGCTCTTAATTTTAACGATCTACTCTGTGTGTCCTGGGCAATGTCCCCTGGTGCCCCTCCACCGCATTCGTCCGCAGAGCATGACCGGGACCAGAGCGCGCCGATGTGGCCAATGCGCGTGCCGCACCGACCCTGACCCCCTCCCGGGTCGGCCAGCGTGGGGCTGGCCGCAGTAAGCTCCCACCACCACCACCACCTCCACCGCCGGCACCCCCTGCTGTCCATCAGGTGCTCAAGGGGGGGACGGGGAAGTGCAGTGTGGCCACTAAACTATGGTCAGCTTTCTTAGTTGAAAGCTAACGAAATCCTTGAACATGCCGTGATTTTAATTTTATATAGCCAAACTTAAGTGGTCTTCAGATTCATGTTTTTTTTCTATGCTTTGTTGATTTTGAATAGTTGTAGTTAGTGCACCAGAACATCAATTTTGGATGTAATATGTTTGTTGGAGCAGCCACTGATGTTTGGCGATCTCCTCTTGAAAATGTCTCCTCGAGTTTATACATAAGACGCCGTGGCCGAGCTACGGATTATGCTGACAGGACTGCTGCCCGACTGGCTCGTAGATTATCCCGGTGCATTGTTGTTATTGTTCTAGTCAAGTGTGCACGGCGACAATCCTTGTTATTAACATTTCTTAACTTAAATACAAATCGAATTTACAATCCACAGTCGCCACATGGTCATGTGTAAACTGATATTATCTATTGGCATATTTTGCAATTCCATGAGATGAATTGGGATTTAGTGGCGCTATCAACTCCGTCGTCAGCCAAATAACAGAATGTGTACCACCTAGTGATAAAGCACAGCGTCCATCGATGCCATTACATAAGCATTTATTTTCATTTCCCGGTGTACCGAGTTAATCGGCGAATGACATAAGCTGACAAATGACTGCTCCTTGAAAGCTGACAGTTGTTCGGAGGAGGAAAACATCGTCCTCCTTTTAAATTGGTTTTAAAGACATGTAGTTCTGAACGTGAATCGAAATAAATCTACCATTTACTTCGGAATCTGGTCGTGCACGTAAATAAAACTAGGAAATAGAACGCTAATCTAGTTTGCGTTTACGAAAATGGTTTACAGAAACGCACAAAAATGTTTGGATGTCAAATTCTTGAACCGAAAACATTTTCGCGAGCTTCTGGGAGCTCGAGTTAAAAAAGAAAGAAACATGTAATCACGTTACCCAAAGTTAACCCAAAAAAGGTTGGACTCCATGGAATTCCATTTTTTTCTTTGGAATGAAAAAGTCACAAAATGGGCTCGAGGATAAACAGTTACTTAAATAGTAACGAAATCTATTGCCGCTTGATGCCGCTCAATCCTTATCGATTATCCGATGCTTGGACGCGTGTCCTAGCGGGTGAAGCGATTCGGGGGTGGAATTGGGGTGACCACTTCGGTGGACATGTGGGGGAGGGGATCGTTTCAACTTTGCGGCATGTTCACGACTCCTTTCGGTACGTTCCCGATTCGTTTCATCCAAAAAATGATATAAACAATTAGGTTCGATCATAAACTATACGAGAGAGTCTGCAAAATAATTGCTTTTCTGGTGCAGCGACGACATGGTTTTGTCGTTGAGCTCAAAGTATCTTGCGGTTTGTCGTTTGTCCAAGTACATTTCACGACAACAATCCACCAGACTTCACCTCTTTTTTCTTCTCTCGGCCAGTTAATTATTACCCCCGATGCGTGTGTTCAGCGCGCGCGTTTCATCGGAAAGAGTTAGCCGTGAGACCGACGCGGCCTTTTACATAAATGGGCGGTCGCAGTCTCTTGTCGATTCATGACGCGCCCTACTGGACAACTCGGACCCCATACTGAGGTGCGGGGATCTGTTTCAAAAGAGATTCGCTCAGGGCGAGAATTAAAAACTGACCTCCTCCCTTCATCTTAAATACGACAGTTAAAAACAAAATAATTGAAATTCGCCTTCACAAGTTCATTTAAATATCACGACAATCGTGGAAGAAATGTTAAGATACAGACTGTTTTTATTAATTCAATTATTAGTCTGTATCTTAACATTTCTTCCACGATTGTCGTGATATTTAAATGAATTTCAAAAGGCGAATTTCAATTATATTTCGCGCGCTCATTTATGGTTCGATTACTTTCAATTTATTATTTAAATAAATTACTTAGTTGCAATGTATAAAATCCATAAAATTTAACCTAAAATTACGACACAGTTGGACTGTGGTTCGGCGGTCCCGGGTTCGATTCCCGGCGCGGGCTTTGGCTCGGGGTACTGGTGAAAATGTGCCTCTCACATAGTGCCTAAGCACTGACAGGGGTACAGAATCTTCCTGTTGTGATCCGTCACTTCAGTGAATTAAAAAAACAAAAATAAATAAAAATAAAGTGTTCGACAGGGATTTTATTTCAATCCAATTATCTGCCACTGATTTGACGCCAGCCACTGAGGAGGTGAGCATCCCAAGTTGTCAAAGTTAATCTTCAAGTTATCTGTATTACGGGTCCTGTCGTAAGGTCCGATACAAACATTGGCACAAACATGAATGCGATGAGAACCAACGGAAATATTTTGTTTTTCAAATAGAATCTGTTGAATGCAAATCTGATAAATTTATTCATTTTTTTTCGTTTGTTAAACGCTATTGTAGGGGTAGTAATGATTAACTAGAAAAAACTGTAATATCACAATAAAACATTCAGAAGTGTAACCTGGGAGTCGTTTGCCCAAACCGTCCCCCCCTCACTCTCAATGTGACCGTGCTCTGTCGTGCGAGAGATGAATTCATGGCGGGACCTGATTTTATATATTTAGTTTCTGGAGACGCGCTGAGAGTGACGCGCACAGCCAATGAAGATCGTTGACTTTTTGTTTATGAATGTTGCATTGCTCTCGAGTTGGCTCTTGAGTGTGCCCTACTCATGCCAGTGCGCGCGCGCGGATCCAGCCCTTGTCGGAAAGAGTCGGGGAGGCGACGATACCCACCCCCTAAAAGAAATCCCTTCCCCCCACCCCACCCCACCAGAACCCCCCGCCCCTTTCCCCCCTCACAACCGACAATGCACATTTTTAATTGCATTCATTTATATGCCATCTCCTGGCGACATCATCCGAACGGGTTAAATGGGCGGACGCGGGTCATCCAACATAAAAACAACGACCCCGTGGTTGGTAGCCGAGTTGGTCGAGACAGGTCGTACGTTTTGGTCCCGGGCTCGATTCCCGGGGTGCACTGGTGAAAGGTGCCCCCTTCCCCCCCACTCCATCCCCAACTCCAAAGGAAAGTGCTCAAGCACCGAGTACGGAATCGCTTAGACTGACTGGTCAGTAGCGGCATGTCTCGGGTCAACTTGCTGGTAGGCCTGACACGGGTCAGACACATTGATCCGCTCAACCTGTTTTATACCTGCTGATGCTTCATAGTTTTGTCCCGAGTTGCAGCGTGGGCCGTTTCGAATGAAACACCGTGACCGTGGACCGTATTGATGAAGTGCTCTATTGTTTTGGAGTTGCGCGCGTTGCCATCTGGTTGGCCCATCGCCCCAGTCAAACGCCGAATAATGTATCGTGGAGCGATTACATAGAGAAAGCGTACCGGTAGAGAGAGAGAGAGAGAGAGAGGAATACGAGATATAGAGAATATAAAAAAATAACAACGAGTTGATGTCGGTATCTTACAGTTGACAATGCTGTCGCAAACGCGCGCGCGCGCGACTCCCTTAATGTTTCTCCGCCAAGTTGACATTCTTGGAAGACTCGCACAACAAAACTTATACGCAGCACTATGATTTACCTATGGGAAAACTTGAGAGGAATTTACTGCCTATAAAATTTGAGAATAAAATAGGTCCTCCTCTCAAAAGATATGCGACCTCTTCTACCCCCCTCTCTCTCTCTCGCTCACTAGCTGTCTATTCCAATTATACCTTCATGGGACCCTGAGCTGACCCGCCCCGCGTTCGTAATGAAATTGTTTGCAAAAAGTGCTATTCTTGGAATATTCTGTAGGCTTTAATAATTTATATTAAGAATTCTTTCAACTTTAAAAACTTTATATTTTCCCCCGCAATTATTAATTTTAATAATAGAACAATAAAAATATAGGATGATAGCAATCGAGAGTCGGCAACAAGATCGTCGATAAACAACGTTTATATCTATATTAAATGATGAATTCGGGACAGGCCGAATGAAGGAGACGAACCGAGTGGCGAGAGCTCGCTTTTATAATAATATTTTACTATTATTTTAATGAGAACTGGTAATTGCGAAAATTATTGAGATATTAGTAGAGCACTGGGCCGGAAATCCAGGGATCCGGCGTTCAACTCCCGATCCGCACGAAACTCTATATTTTTCGCAATTACCAGTTATAATTAAAATAATAGTAAAATATTATTATTAAAGCGAGCTCGCCACTCGGTTCGTCTCCTTCGTTCGGCCTGTCCCGAATTCATCATTTAATATATATATCATCCAGACGTCCTAACTAAAACCCCTCATGAACGTTTATATCTGATCTTCAAGAGAAATTAAGAAATTCTAGAATTGCTTTGCGCCATCTAGATACATGGTAAATAATTCCTTTATATTATTTAAATGTATTGGGTTGATTCATTCATTGTTGAGTTTCACATCACGATTCATGAAAATTCAGGAAACCATTTAGGCCAGTTTAGGAAGCTGGTCTCAGAAGGTTTCGACCGAACGGTGGTGGGGTTTTAGTTTTGCGCGAAAGTTGAAAGGGAGTATTCCACACGAGCAAAGCGCAATGAACGAGTCGGTATCTTAACAAGATTTTGATTTTAAAAGTTCCTTTTTTCGACGTGGAATTTCGTTTCTCTCTCTCGTATTTTTCTAAATAGATCCACGTATGCAAAGTGATTCGCGGCTCAACCGCACAAGTCGATGACTAGCGAGTCTCTCTCGCTCTCTCAGGTTTTTTTTTTATTTATTCCTGGACTATGAGGATATACGTTTGTGCGCTCACAATTATTCTGTTTAATCATGTAAGATGGCTGCGGTTTTATGACGAGCGTTCTCTTCCCTGCCGCCCAGGATCCCAAAACCTCCTGACACCGTACGACTACCTAAGCATGTGAACGAATTCTACACACTTAAAAATTATATCTTAAAAATGACACATGTGTGGTCTCATTTTTCGATGAAATGTCGTTTAAGACAAT
>JAQGBY010007894.1:0-11255 GCA_034698785.1 Mycogona germanica
TCGACACTTTGACAATCGCCACGCCCTTTTTTTCCTGGATCGGGTTGTGGTGGTGGTGGTGGTGGTGGTGGTGGTGGTGGTGGCGGTGGTGGTGGCGATGGTGGTGGCGATGGTGGTGGCGATGGTGGTGGCGATGGTAGCGGGTGATCAGCTCTCCTCACTCTTCTCTCTCTCGTTCTCTTTTTCAGCGCAATTCCCACAAGAATTCCGACACGGATCAGATCGATCGATCGAGTTCAGACTTCCGATCGAAAACTAAACAGTACTAGAATAGGATTAGATTGGGTCGTCGATTATTAATTCTGAGACGTGCGATTGAATATTGGATGTGGCGTTGACGATGATTGACTCACAAATTGTTCATTCCAACTTCATTTGCAATTAATGAAACTGAGAAATCGAGCTGATCTTTTATGTCTAGCGAAAGATTTTTTGACGAGAAAAAATATATTTTCCGATTTCTCAGATATTTTGTTAACATTTTCTACGAATCGAAGAGCATCATAATAAAAAAAATTGGAATATCTGTGGGTTGGGAACAATCGCTTTAATCCAATGTTCCTGAAATACGCTCTACATGTGCTGTTGGCATTTCCATCTCACCTGACAGCTGAGGTCAACGAGATTCATTTATTTTTATAAAACCGAATGCTAGTTCATTAAATGGTAGAAGAATTATTTAGGTCTGATTTTCAGTTAATCTGGAGAGCTGCACCAAGAAGAAAGACGGAAGTGGAAGTTCCGCGTAGACAAGGCTCTTAAGGAGCGGCGCACGTTGCCGTCCGTGCTGGATCCGTTGTTTTCGGTTTTTACCTGACCTAAACTCGGTCGAGTGCCAATGTGGGGTGAGTGGGGAGGGGAAGGGGAACAGGGGAGGGAGAGATCGAACTGAATCGTCAATAATTGATACGGTGAGCGAAGACACGCGCGTACGTTATGACGACGCCGCTGCTATCACAGATCGGAGCTGAAGTGGAGCTTGGGAACGGGACTGGGGTTGTTCGGGGTTCGCTGCAGGGGGTGGAAAAGGAGGGTGGGGAGGGGAGGGACTGGCTGACGGCGCGAGTGTTGTGTGTCAGTGCGCAGAACTGTGTTTTTTTTCCTTCTTCGTTGGGACATCATTATCGGCAGCGGGTGGGCGTGTGCAGCCAGATTCTTAAGAATCCAATGTTGCCAGTCGCAGATGACGTGACGGGGGCAAACCTACCACCACCGGTGGTTCGTACGTGGGTGGTCATCGCCGTACTTCGTCGATTTGACGGCAGTGACGTCGACTTCCGCTCTGTCTAATCGACGAGTGTCGGGTGCAGCGCGCCCAAAGAGGTCACGTGACATTCTGCCCTTCTGTTTGTTATAAATTATGATCGTTTTTTGGGGATACTTTGATGCGCTGAGGTGACCACCGCTGGATCAATCGATGACGCCAATCTTTTGAGCAACTACTGAACACCTACGTTTTTTTTCAGCGATGGCGACACGGCGCGAATCAGCCATACTTTCTCTCCTGATAAATTATCCTCGAGAAAACTGATTCTAAGAGTTCGAGCTCGTTGAGAAGCCCGCATTTTATTTTTTGAGCAGAGAGCTCCGGTAAACTATGCCTGTGTCCGTCGTGGACAAGTCGCAATATCCGCACTTAACCTGTCAACTCTGAAATTGGGAATAGAAAAATAAAATGTGCTCATTATTTAGCTACTTCGCATGTACTGTACTGTACTGTACGCGTAATTGTGTCGCAGACGGAGCGCAACTCTTTCCTGAACGACCAGACTCTCCGAAGTTGGTCAACATCGTGCCACTAAAAATCGATTCTTCCGCCAAACTCCACCTGCAATATTTTGGCTCACATTCACCTCACCCACACTCTTTTTCTCGCATCAATAACGATGTCCTCGCACGACACCAACCAATAAACTCTGAAAATCTCTTTCTCTCTCACACAACCCACCAACACATCGGCCTAATTTAATCAGTCCCACCCGTACGGCACCCAGTCCCTGCACACACACACATACATACACCCGCCCGACGTCTTCTTCTCCTTCCTTCTCCTGCTTACCTTTGAGCAGCGGCAGCTGCTGCAGCTCGACGTCGCTGCCCGATCGGTACCGCGACGAGCCCTGAGATTTCTTCTGCTTCTTTTTGAGCGAGCGCTTGGCGAACGGGTCTATCTTGTCCACGAAGGTGGTCGACGACATGGTTCCTACCGCCTCCTCCTTCCTCACTTCCCCTCCTGGTCAACGAGCGCGCTTTTCCGCTGCCGGAGTCCGGAGCTGGTGCCGCGCACGCACGCACGCCCCGCTCACCTAGATCTAGGCCGCGCCCTACAGCTGTCCTTCTGCGCAGTCCTCGCTCTCAAGATCCACTTCCGCTCGGCGGATCTGGGTTAGGCGGCGGCACGAACGTAGGCACGGGAGGTTAACGGTTAACGGGAGAGAGACGGGTGGGGCGACCAGACGCGGGGATGGCAGGGTGGTGGGGTGGGACCAGGCTCGGTTGCCGATCGCGACCACGGCTAATCCTTTTCGGGTGGCGGCTGGGGAAGGTCCGGGGAAGGGTCCAGGGGCCAGCGAATAGGACACACACGCGCACGGCACACGGATCTGTCAGAGCGCGGGCTGCTCGTCCATGCAGCAGCGGGTGAGGCGCGGGTGGCGACGGTCCAGCAGTTCGCGCCGAGTGTCGGCGACGACGGACGCCATCACGTCCTCTTCCTCCTTCCTACCTAGAGCCTAGTCGTCGTCTACAGCGAGGCGGGTTGGGTGGACGGTTGGCCAGCGGCGCCCGCATTCCTCGACACACGATTACTGCTCCGGCGATGGTCCGCTGTGGCACCGGCGACGATCCGAGCGCGGGGGCACAAACAATCGAGGAGATTTTAGGCGGAAATTCGGCCAAAACTGTCCAATTTGCTGCACTTTTTGCAAGGATCGTCGTCCATTTGCACAGAAAAGATCCAGTCTCGCGGAGGGCGAGAATCTCGCGAGGCGGCGGGATCCGGCGGCAGTGTTGTCAGATGCGAAACGGGCGTCGTGTGACCGAGTGGAAAAAGAACACCGTTTGGCGCCAATTTCAAATATCTGGGTGCGAGGCGCTCCACATTAAGTCGAGAAAATTTTTATTTATTCAAAAAAAATTAATTTTTTGTTTTAATTGGTGACGAAAGGAAACTGGTGACAGTCAAAGTCATCAATAAAATAAACAGTCAGCTCATTTCTTTTGCACTTTAATCAATTAGATTTTTTTCAAAACTCACAGCTATGCCTTCCCTCACTTGCCAATGGAAACACAAGTACAAGCGCAACTTAATCAAACAATAAAATAAATTAATAATATGCATACAAACATTATTTACATTCTTTATTTGAAAATACTTTTAGTAACAATTGAAATACGTGTTTGAGATAATAGGATTCAAGTTTCACTGCATATGTATTTCTTTTTAAAAGTTGCCACAAATATACCAAATAAAACATTTTTGTAACCGATAATTGATTTTTAGTTACTCGATTGTCTACTCGAAAAATGAAAAATAGATTAGGCTGCAAGAGTGAGGAACTTGTGAAATCTCTGCAGCCATATGACCCAATATTTGCGGCACAATTCTTCGTTCAGAAAATGGACGTGAGCGGGTGAACCATCAGAGTAGGCAATCACGATTGCAGCTCGACTGATCTATATTAACACATTTAAAAAAGTAATCAATAAGGCGAATAGAATTTGTCGAAACTGAACAATCATTTGAACAATAATTCACCTGATAATCGAGCTGCTCTGACAGGTTGAGAGCACCAATGTAGGCCGCAATCTGTAAGGGATTGTCGTAAGTAAACTGCAATTGACCTTTTTGTTTCTGCGATGTCTTCCACTCTATCAAAACAGTTGTTCCTCTGAAAAGAAATACAAGTTTGTTAATTTAGCAGATTTGGGAGTCACCTGAAGGTGTTCCAATTGATTTTCTGTTAAGCACTTAAATTTAACAGAACCTATGCTGGCGAATGTAATTCTAATTTTGATCAATTCAAGCGTTGAACATCGCAAAGTTGCACTCTAGGCGAAATGTGCGCTTACCTGTATTTGGCCACGCAGTCGAAGACGCCTCGGTAGCGCAATACGGGATGACGGACACGCTGCTCCTGTAAGATGACGTTGGAAATATCTGGCAACACCTGTTTTAGGGATTTCCAGTGGGCAGCGATGCGTCGGTCCACGTCCTCTTCAGCAATCGGTTGACCACCGATGTGACGAGCGATTGACTGGTGCAACTCTGTACCAACAGCAAACGTCTCTGAAAACAGAAAACTTTTTTTTTCAATAGTGACGAACACAACTCAACACGTTATCAACACTAACCGAGAGTGGCATATCACGGGATATCGAACCGCAGGATCCCATCGCACCACCTAGTCGGGTAGTACGGTATGTTCAAACAGATTTTAAACGTAAACAAACCATTTGCTCGACTATTTTTGAATTTTAAGTGCGGGCCAAGAATACTGGGCGACCTTGTTCAAATTTGGGATGCGAGGGACAATGGCACAATTACCCTTCTGGTAATCGGCGAATCCATCGATTCCCAGTAAAGCCACCATTTGCGTCTTCCAGCGTTCCAGCAACGCCACACTTTCGGCCGACATGGACTGCTGGAGCACCCGTGACACGCTGGGCTCGGAAACGACAGAACCTCGCGCCGTCCACAGCTGCTCTAAACAACGCTCAACGTCCGTTCGAATATCCGCATCGCCATCCGTTACAGTCATGGGGAACCGACACAGCCTTTGGACTGGCGGCAACAGCAACAGCTGGCTGTCACCCGGTTCGGCAGTTGGCTCGGGGAGCGTGACGGCGGAGGCGATCTTTCGAGTGGACGCCACCACTTTCCTGGAAGTAGCTGCGATAGTGGCTGGTTTCGCGTTTGGTTGGAGCCGGCGATATGTAGCCACGGAAACTGGTCTGGAGGCAGTCAGCGCAGGAGGTGACATGGCGGTGGCATTTACTCGGGTCAAGTTCAGAACTCCACTGGCAACCAGATGCTCGATGTCGTCGGTGACAGTGACTGAACGGTTGGTGTCGACGCATGGTTGCCAGTCGTCCAGCTGCGGGCTATATCCAGATTCGCGTATCCGGATGGTGGTGGTGGTGGTGGTGGTGACAAGTGGCTGGACAGCGGAAGTGAACCAGTCCAGGGGTGGTGGGGATTTGTGGGGATCAGTGTCCTTGGTGGTGTCGGTGGCCGGGCGAGGTCGCAGCGGTCCAAATTGCTTTTTGGCTTCCCAGTTGCGCTTCTTCGTCGCCCGTTTCATGTTCAGCTGGACGTCAGCCTCGGCGTCGATGTCGATGCCTGACGACCACTTGTTGGACGCGGCTCTAGAGGGGGCATCGTTCAGATGCTCAGTCAGCAGTAGGCGTAGGGCCAGATAACAACGGCGATGGCGAGTTGTGTTCTTGAGCATTGTCGGGCAGACTATTTTACCTAGCTAGGTGGGATGGCTCGGCGAGAGTTGTCAATTTGATTGTGACGACAATTAACATTGGCCAAAATTAATGCATTGATTGAGGGCATTAATTAGATATTAGTAGATCAAAAAAGGTTTAAAAAAATGAATGGCCTAGCGGGAATGACCCTTGACTTGTAGGAATATGGCTACAAACCAGCACACGAATCGAACAGCAATCGCTCTCTATAAGCTAATGAGCGAATCGAAGCGTCTGAAAAAGGTCGAGTTTAGTTTATTACTAGCTAAGGTATTTGGTTCAGTGCTTGTTTCATTGTGCTTGTTTCATTAAAACTAAATTTCTTTTAACAATTTTCCTAGGTTTCCCATTTGGCATCGCATAGATCATTACGAGCAACGGGGCCGCCATTTTTTCGGGCTTAGGCAGATGAATTGCGTTGTATCCGGTACAATGACGTTATATCCGGCACAATGACGTCACATTCGGCATAGTTTACGTCACATCCGGCATAATCGGGGTTTTCCGAAATTACTTTTTGCAATTCATAAGCGGATGACAGCAGAGCGCTTTCTAGCTGTTATTCCTATGATCACAATAATTATTCATGCGCATGCGTGATGCGTGAGCGCGTTAAACAGCTTCTATGAAATGCGTCAGTGCTTGAACCCCCAGCGGCTAAGCAGGTGGCAGTACTGATCAATGCAACGATTTGAAAGGTCTAGACGAAATAAAGCGCCATCAAAGAAATTATAATTACGCTATGAGACCACTGAAATCGTAAATTTCATTTATTAATAGCAATATGGCAATTCAATCTTTGATTCAAGTAGTGGCCAGATTTCTAAAAATTCGTACTGGCTCCGGACTGGCCATGTAAATGAATAGGTCTCCCGTACTCTAGACCTTCTACTCTCTCGTGACACGATCGCCAAAATGTCGACACTTCCGGTGACGTCAGACCAGAGATTCAGCAGCTGCCATCCGGCGTCCGTCCGCCCATCCCAAAATTTTGTAAAGTTGTCTTTTACATTTTTCAAGTTTTTCTGTCCACCAACTGAACTAAATTCAATGATGGATGTCGTCAGGAAGTTTTACGCCTACTGGATGCTGCAGTTCGAGCTACTTACGGCTACCTACATGCTAGAACCCTGGGAGAAACGACTCTTCAGTATCCTTGCCGGACCGTGTTGTATGTTCAGTGGCCAGGGGGTGGTGGCAGTGGGCCGAGGGTGGTCCAGGTTAAAACCCCTTTCCCCTCTTTTGACTCATGCTAAGATTGCGTTTGGGGGCAGCGTCCAATAAGACCTGAAGTGGTTTATAAAAAGTAAAATTATTCCTGTGTATGGGGGGGGGTCATAATAATTCACTTGGGTGGGGGAACCCCTTATGGAAACCCCTATGGTTACCTTGTTGGGTGGCAACGGGTCTCCCTGAGGGGAGTCCGAAGTCGACACGCGACAACCCATTGTTCAGTCAAACGCTTTCGAAATTCTCTTTTGATTAATGTATTGAGTCGGGGGATTTGAAACGTTTGGAAAGATGGCAGGTTGCCACGAATAGGAGTTTGATTCAGGAATAAGTGATTCCATTTTGTCATTTGACTGGCAATAATAGGACAACCTATCAACGAAACAATGAGTGTTTTTTCCTTTTTGACTATTGTCTTTACTGAAATGAAAGAAATTGCTGGCAAGATTTTCTTTTTATTGTTTTTGTTCGGTTGAAGCGCCAGATCAAATTTCCAATGGCAGATCCAATGTAAGAAAATGATTAATAAACCCGTTGGTAAGTTAAGACATGAATCCCACAGAGGCGCCTTTTTTTCCCCTCAACATATGCTTAATCATTGAGGGATTATCTATAGTTCAGAAAAATGTTCAAGTGACCTGAGAGCAGATTAACCTCGCAAGTACAGTTGGTGACATGTCGACTGATCATGATCTAGCCCTCCTTAACAAGATTGTTCTAGATACGATTGTGGTGTTCCTGTTGATTATGTCCACCTACACAACCTACATCTTCCTGCCCAGATACACGAGGAGCGTGATGGCCTACTTCGGCTATTTCGACGGCTGACCACCGGTCTCACCAGCCCTAACCTCTACTCACAAAATACGTTCTTTAGGACTCGTTTATTTCGTTGATCGTCGGTGATCTGAAGGCTGTTCAGATGAAGAATGATAATTATTGTTAAAGACACTAATTTAATGATGCACCTGTGAGCAGACTCGACGATCGGAATCTGGGATTCCGGATGTTTTGCGACAGTTACCCTTTCCAGTCGCTGTTTGCGTTGTTTTCTACACTGGATTCTCGTAATCGCCTATTTATGTGCACTTCTAAAAATGATAACTGGAAACGTGTTTCGGTATTTTAATATTAAATAATTAATGGTTTATTCGATGGAGAGAGTTCTTTTTATTCTCAAATATTTTGCGGGTTGTAGAAAAAAAAAGGGAAACCGTGCATTTAATTATGATTTACAAATCTTCTTCGTCCGATTCCGATTCCTCTTCCAACGATTCCTGAAACAAATTGTTTATTATATTTTTAGGACGTCTGACTACACACCGCATCTTTTCACCATCTTGCATAGTGTTAAAAGAAAAAACTTACTTTTGCATACTTTTCTGCCTCCGCGTGGACTTCGGCAGGAACGTACTGATGCAGCCCTTTGCTATCTATTGGAAGGAATTAGAAATTTTATTTCAGTAGAAAGACAAGCCAATATGCTGGAAGCATATCTGTGCATCATTATATTAAATAAGTTGCTTACATCAAGACGTTTAAATCGGAAATATTGTTTCACGAACTAGAATATAATTTAGATAATGCAGGATTTAAAAAACATAAATGAGACTCTTACCATCACAGACCCAACTCAGCTGGAGTTCAAATGTCTTATCTTTGACGTCGTCGTGGACAATGTAGATGCTGGGAAAAAAGGAAATTGTCAAATTAATTGAAACGGCCGTTTCTAACAGACATGGGATTACAAAAATATAGTTTTGCTGGAGGAATAGTCAACACTTACATTTTGGCCGCTTCCTTTATCAGTTCTCGGCAAGTCATATCCTTGAGCTGGGGAAGAAACAATATTGTTTACATACAGAACAATCAACCTATGAAATACAACAAATAAAACTAACAGATAATCATTTAAGTTAAATTCATTATTTAAAAATTTGACAACCAAATTTTCAAAGGTTTCCAAACGATACCTTTAATTTTTCGATTTCCGTTTTTGCCGACTGCTTGGCTTTTCCAATTGCACATCCAATATAGCCCTAAACAAACAATGCCGAGTCAACAAACGAAACCAGTAGCAAGGAATATCGAGAAAAACAACCACAAGAAATACGGTAATCCCAGGACTCGACAGTACAGTTAACGATATATCATTCTATTTAAAACAACCACAGTTTGACAAAAACAATGTCCAAGTTGTTGTGTACAGTATGTTCAAACTGACCCAGGAGACACCAGATGGTTCGATGGTGTAGAGCAGCGGCTCTTTGTTTTGGTAAGAGGCCATCATGACGCTGCATCCGAACGGCCGCACGGAGCTGTAGAGCGTGTAGGCGTGCATGTACATGGCCACGCGGTCGGTCAGATACTTGACGGGAATTGGTGAGCCATACTCGGACCGGTAGTTAGCCGCCTCCGTGCGCGCAGTCTCAACGATCTGACGAGCGTCGGCCAGCAAACCAGACACGGCCTGGAACAAGGAAAGAGTTGAAAACATGAGTGATGACTTGTCACCATCGAGTGACGTCCACCTGAGCTCTGATCAGTCGCGTGTCTTGTGCCCGTAAAACTCACCATGCCAACATGTCTGTCGATCATGAAGATGCGCTTGTTGGACGTGGACTCGTATAATTTGGAGACGACGAGCTTTTCTACAGCGAACACAACACCATCGGTGGCGCGAAGACCAATCGCTGTTCTGCAAACGGACATTCACAAATGTGATTACAGCAACTGTCGTTAACAGTCACTAATTTAAAACCAAGAATTACCAGAGCTGGTCTTCTGACCCCCGTACCACATAGTAGGCCAACAAACAGCACTTGCAAATTTAGCTAAATGGCAAAGGCTTTCAAAACCAAAAATATCAGATACCGACAAATACAAGCGGCGCCATAAATTTGTCATGTCAATACGTGTCGTGTTCAAAATGGAGATATAGATACCTTCATTTTACCACAGAAAAGTCCAGACCAGTTTTCGGTTTTTACTTGCTCAATTCTTATATTTTTTACGAGCGCAAATATCGTGTCCTGGGTTTTGCCGGGTGTTTATTTTAGTTAAATTTATGTATTCATAAAATTTGATCTTGTCTAAAGTTAGAACTAAGAGAGCGTCGTGAAACCCGCCCGACATGTATGCGCAGTGACAATGTAAAAAACTGCGCTGTTACGGCAGTGTTTCCCAAGTGCGGCGCTCGATGATACTCGTCGATCCAACGAGAGAACCGTCCGTCCCGAACCCGTTCCGAAACTTACCCGCTGTTTTCGACCGCCTTCTGCGCGTATTCCACCTGGAAAACTCGTCCGTCCGGCGAGAATTGGGAAGCCGACAGATCATACTAGCAGAAGGGAACAAGCGGGTCAATTGTTAGGCTTAACTTGAAAATAAGCGACAGGTCATCGAGAGTGGCCAGTAACGCATTAAATTGATTCGGAAACGATATTCTACTTACTCCTGTGCCGATGGAACTCATTTTTACTTTATTTTAACTAAATTTCGTGTCTCAAACGAATAACAAACAATAGAACCGCAATCGAACCCGCACTTTCTGCTAAGTCACAAACAATCTTCGCTTCGCAAAAACGGTGTACATAAATCTTTATGCGTAGGTGAATCATTTGTCAGTGGCTGAAATATAAACGCGCTCTTACACCATTCAACACCATATCATAAGACCGAATTTTCATTTATACTCTCAGTTTAGTTATAAATTGCGACATTGAACATCTGAATGAGTAAAGAAGCACCTGTTTAATTAATAGAAAAAAATAATTTTGATATTAATTTATTTATTCGTCAATACCAATTATTTAACTATAGAACTACTTTATCTAAACTTGATTACCCCCAAACACAGTGAAATATCAAGGCGCCTGCAGCCGGAACTTCCGGAAGCCTCTACAGTGCAGCGATTACTTCGGACTTCCGGCTAACTCGGGATTTTTCCCTACTAGGACTAACATCTCGTGTGTTCATTTTATTGGGGTTTTCTCTGGAAATTGGAACTGTAAGAATGGATGTTATTCTCATCGAGGCAAACGTGAAGAGTGCGCCCATTGGTAAATCAATCAGAAAGACCAGTATTTGTACTATTTATCTTAGTTTGTTCCAACCGTATGCCAATATGTCTAGTGCTATTGGATGACCTACGTTCTGTGTTCACCCTCGACCTAATTGCGTCATCTTTCATCAACATGCGTGTGGAAATGTCTGAGAAAAAATAATAATTCCATATTAATCTCACAAATTCGGATAGTTTTGAGCGTGGCCTCATAGGAGGAATACAATCGACGTATCGGCTTACCCGCGAATTCACAGACTACCGGCACATGGCACTCTCCGGAACTGCCATTTTGTTCCTAGCACATTGGCCTATGACTTGTTGAGGTTCAATCGCGAAATTTCAAACTTGTTTCATGTTTTATCCACAATTACATATCAATCGTAGAAATATTATACAGGCAGGTGTCTTGCTCTTTTCCATCAGCCACGGCCTCACCACTCTTGACCCAGCTAATTTCACCACCCCAGCCAAACGACAGGGACGA
>JAQGBY010007895.1:0-11254 GCA_034698785.1 Mycogona germanica
ATTTCGATCCCGGGGTACTGGTCGTTCCCCCTCGCATAATGCTTAAGCACCATGAGGGGGACGTAAGGCCTGTAGTCCGGTTGACTACAGTTGATACAAAAAAAAAAAAAAAAACAAAAAAAATTGATTCATCTATTTTTCAAAGGTGAACTTATTTTTATCATGTCGGCTTAACTCCCAAAATGTGGTCCCAATTTCTCATTCTTGTGACCACAAGTTTTGTCCTTCATGATTGCAGTTTTGGTCCCAGTTTAGTGAAGGGGTTAATGGCGACAGCGATTTGGTCGTTCCTCTTGCCAAGTCCAGTTCAAGACCAAGATCAGATTTGGCACTTGACGAGATTAGTCACCGAAATTTATTGTTTAACAAAAATCGGCTCCTCGTCATAAGTCTTGCTTATTATGCTCGTGCGTACGAACATATTTCACAATCTACGTGCGTAACATTGGCAAAATACCAGCTTTGATCGAGCTCATAAATCATTCCACATTTTACGGAACGTTTTTGCCAATTTGTTCAAACATTTCTTATATATATATATAGTGAAATTGGTTATTCCTGGCCTCGTAGGACAAAGCGATAGAAGCTTGTCAGTGGCCAAAGTTTCCAATATACCGTAACAAACACCCCCCGCCCCAACATCAAATATTGAATCAGACGGCGTTGGCTCCCTCTTGATGGTTAACGGTATCTACGGAAACCATTTCCTCATTCATTTTATCCTGGAGATTCGAATGCACAAAGTGAGAAAAAATCCGGATTTCAATTTCTCCATTCGCCAAATTTAATCCATTTAACTGTTAAAACACAAACTGGAAGACACCAGAGCAATAGTGTTCAAGCAGCACTGTCTTTCCCGCAGACTACTCAAAAGTTAACGATTTTTTAGTCTGGCAATCAGACACTAATGCCGCGTAAACTGCCGCGTGTGCCCGGCGCCGCCTTGTGCACCCAGTGAACTAATCTTTTCATTCAAGTGCATATGTTTTGGTGGCCACGGAGGTCTCGAGAGGACATCTACGAGTGTTGCCAGCCACTACGGACGGCCTATTATATCATCGGTCTTGTTGCAGTGTGCCGCCGCATCGAGTGTCTAAAAACCGCGGCATTAAGGCATTAAGCGAGCGGCCCGACGTGGTTGGGGCAACCAAAAAAAAAACGAGTTTACAGAAATGTCGATTCATGAGAATCGTTAAAATGTCATTAGGCCTCGCCAGTTCATCCGTAACAGTCACCTTTTGTTCAGTTATCAAAAGTTGGCTGGGTGGTGGTGGTGGTGGTGGTGGTGGTTGTTGTTGTGGGGTGGATGGAGATGTGGCAGCTATCAGATAGATGCCGGTTGCACAAATGAGAAGTGCACACACACACGCAGACATATAGTAAAAACATGTCTTTCAGGTGAGGTACACACTTGGGTGCGCGCAAACAACATACCTGACTGTCGCAAGTTTTTGTTGGTCAGAGTGAGCAAGAAGTTGAACGAACCGGCGCCCGTGAGACTGTGTCGGCCGTCAATGCTGCCCACCCTGTCCGTGTCACGTGGTCTCTCTTCTCTTCCGCCTGAGATTTACTTCCGCTCCGCCAACTTCAATGTGTTTGCTTTTTTTTTTAAAAAAGGGATGAATCTGAGGGAAGATCATATTTTCGAACTTGATAACTTATATGCTTAGTAGTTTGGAAGAGTTTTAGTGGAAACGCTGGTTGATCTCCTTAAAAAATAGCTCAAGACAAAGTTGTTGAGTTGTTGGAAGATGGCGCGAACAGCAACGGACAAATAATATTTGGTTTTTCTAAGATTTTGAAGCAATGTGTAAGACATTTCGTGATGTTACACCGTGGCCCAAAAGTATTGCACCCCTTATTTCTAATAAGTCTGGCAAAAGTAACCAGGTTATTATGAAATTCGGTTATTTGGTAATAATTTGGATAACTATTTCCATTTCAGAGTCAGTTTTATAAAAATGTAATCACAAATGTTACCAATTGATTATGGCGTTTGCAAATCGTGATCGTTCTGAAGTTTCACGACGTTCAGCAGTGCCGGTTTAATCTTATATTACGCAAAAGATGTTCCGGTCCGATTAAAGTTCATCCTTTGTTAATTCGATAAGTCGTTTCGCACCTTAATGTTTGTTTTGTCGATATGATCGCATTTTATGTTTTCCAATGAATGACATTTTTGGTGCAGAGTTGAGCAAGCGTATTGCACAGTTACGTATTGCAGTTGTACGGAGCTCCACTATTTGTAGTGAAATATTGAAGAAAAAAATGAAATCTGGGAATTCGAAAATAGGATGTAGTTATCCCAATTATCGCCAAATTTCGTAATAATCTGATTATTTACGACCGAGATATTGATATATTTCAAGAGATATGACGTTTGATAACCTCAACAAAGTGCTGGTGTTTCAAAGAGATTTAAATGTAGAAACCACAAGTCAGTTTTCATGGCTACGATCAAGTCATGCGTGTGATTTGGGGATATTAAATCACATCTTTGACTTTCCGCTGACATCAACGGCAAGGTGGAGGTCTGTTATCTGTGCGTTAGAATTTAGTTCCATGATGTAAAGGGGAAAAATATGGGTGGGACATTTTCAGTATAGTCGAAGCCGTGAGGCCATAACTTGTTCAGCGCAGTCGGTCCGGATTTCTCTCATCCTGTTTCCACTCAAAACCCCGCGTTTGCTTTCTATAGACTGACGTCACGGCACACTTGCGCGCAGATTGGAACAAATCCCGTATTGGTCCTCTCTGGTGTCGTCCAACGAACCAGTTTGCAGATAAGTCAGTTTAATCTCCTATTTGGCTATTCCAGCTCCCTTGGTGGCGAATTCAGAGATCGCCGGCGCGGATGTTCTGCGAACAACTGGTTCTCTAGTGGCTGCGCCCCAAATTGTTGAAAGGCAATGGGCTATAGGAATCGAGTGATGGCTACTACAGATATCACACGAAAAATATGTAAAAAGTCGACGATGATAAATTGTATCTTGTTTAAGCATTCGTACGTTTCACAAAATACAATTTATTATTTTTATTTATGGAGCCTCGTCAGCTCTTCGTAGATTTTCCACGGCTCTGTCCCGTGTTTGTTCACTTGTTGCTGAAAGGCGTCGATCGGTAAATATGCTTCTTTCATTCAACCTTCTCGACTGGGAAGAATTTCTAAACTTCACTATTTTTACCATTTTAACTATTTTTTCAACTTTGTCTGCAGCTGATATGCAACAAAGTTCCCGCATCAATCACACAGTGTATGAGCGCCTCACATTGACCAAATAGAAACTATTTTATTTTTTTATCTGACCTGAGATTCGAAACCAGAATCTCTGAACACAATTTTAAATTCTGGTCTCGTTAAATTGGTCAATTTTTTATAATTCGACGACAAGGCTCTGCACTCTGGCCCGAGTGTCTATTTTACTGACTGTGGCTCGGCGGTTCCGGGTTCGATTCCCGGCGCGGGCTCTCGAAAATTTCCATCCCGCCTAGTGCCTAAGCACCATGAGCGTCTCTACTGCTGTTGACTACAGTTGATTGGGGGGGATGATGAAACTTTAACCCTCTCGGTCGTCGGTGCAGCAGCGTCAACCGAATTTCAGTCCACCAAAAAGTCTGTACATGCTCATTCTTGAGGTTCTTTGGGTGTCAGTGATTGAGGTTGTAAAAATGCCTCGTTTCGCGCCGAACTTGCGCTCGTACCTGCACTCAATAGTCGTACGCCCCCGCACAAATTGTTTTTCTCTATTGGATTTGGCCTGGCGCCCAAATGTCAATAGAATGTTGGAGTCCTCGCCACGGTCGCTGCTGCTCGCTGTGTGTCATATTGGAGGCGGTTTTACATGTGGTTGGCCCCTTGCACCAAACCGCGTCGCTCAAATGTTCACTTGTTTTATTATTACTATTTAAATTATAACTTGTAAGAAGGGTGTTCAACGTACATGTGATCAGTCTCCCTATTAATAATAAAAATAGATACCAGTTATTGATATTCCGTTGATTTTACCTCAATGGCCGGTTGTACCTCTACGGTTTGTCTGGTGTCGAGCTGACCATTGTAAAATCGCCAAGACTATATATGCCGATCACTCTTTCATAAGCCGATACGATTTTCAATAGTCACGGGTGATCTGTTGGTTTGGTCAGTTTGATTGAGTGAGTTATGGGGGTTGAATTGATTTCTGCGCCATTGTGTTTGATGGAAAGTCAATAATCATGAGATTGCGTGTTAAAATTGTCAAATGCAATAAATCTAGTTCTTTCGCTGGCGATGTTTTGAGAGCCGCTGCTTCAGAGTAAAGTATTTACTTTGTCGGCATCCCAGTGCCAGGCGATTTTTAAAAGAGTTTCCAGAGAAAATATGAAAATACCACTCACATAGTGCCTAAGCACCAAGAGGCGTACAGAAAATCCTGTAGTGCAGTTGACTACAGTGAATAAAAAATATTATTACATTGTACATGTAGTGTTTTGGCTATCTTGCAATTACGAGTGAGTGCTTCACTCAAAAATCCATTTTCCCCCTAATTTGTTTGTGTTGTAGAAATGCCAATTTATCAAAGCTCAGCTTTGCTTCCAATGGTTAAAAACACTTTACAAAAATTGCCCAGATAAAATCTCCACAAAATCGTGATTATTCATGCTAACTGGTTTTACTTAGTTATAATTTAATTTCCAAAGTCCTTAGGGTTAAAATTTAATTTCCATTGATGGTAATCTGGCGATATTTTGTATTCATTTGTTGGTGAAACAACGCTGGCTATACACATGTATGAATATGAATAATGTATTACGCCCAAATGGCATTTGATGATGTTATTGTTTGCTCACTATAAATTCATGTTTGCATCTACGACTTATGGCAAAACTAAAAACATTGCCATGTGATACAATTAGTCCTTCTTTAATGTCACGATAGTTTCGCTGCCGTCTTTTTCGTTTTGTGCCACCGCTATAGGAACTCATCTTGATTTCAGATAGGTTGTCATCAAGTAACTTCGTTTACGAATGTGGTGTTCTTACTCTGTATATATTGATAGAAATTATGCAAGCGGAAAAGGTGTGTGATTTAATCTGGTTCGATTCGGTCTGTATGCTGATGCTGTGATGGCATTGCATATTTTTAAAACCTCCCATCAAAGCTACACGTCCCTTTATAGCGAGTGCCGAGTGGCTATTAAAACTTCTAAGACATTATCGAATGACGTAATTTGCCTGCTTCTCCAATAACTATTATTCCTCATTGTTTGATGTAATGGCGCAGAACGTACAATAGCTATCATTAATAATAAAAGGCTAGTTGTGCTATTAAAATGAAAACCACTGCAACAGTTGCAGTGGGTTTCATTTTAGTTTATTCTTATTAAATAATAGTTATGCAATTATTTTATTTGAAGAGTTTATCGCCGACTGACCGACATTATTATTTGATATATGTATTCAAGACGTCATATTCTCATTATTTTTGCTATTATTAATGCTACATTAATTGCCTCAGACAAAAATATTACTTTCTGGCTATCCACCAGTATTCAACAATAAATTTGATAATAGATTATACTGCAGTTACAATATTTGTATGAATATACTGTATGCACGAGTATGCCCACTGTATGCAATTGTCATCATTAACTGCTACTGTATTTTTTAAAGCTTACACAAAATATTCATTTAGACAGTACATTTCTGATGCCTGTATATAAAGGTTTTACAAAACCAGGAAAGTTATAATTTGGGAAACAAATAATATTCTGTAACGTCGCTGACTTGAAATCTAGGAAATTTTTCAAGACCAATACACCACTTTACTGACCATTTGTTTTGTTCTCTTTTACAGTGGTTCATGTCGACGGACGAATGTGGACGCGTATATTATTACCAGGAGAATGCTCAGGAATCGTTTTGGCAGTTGCCGGAAGTGGTCATCGCTCAGGTAACTTCGCTGTTTGTTTCTAGTTGCTAAACTGTATCTTTCCATCCTCATATTGGCTGAACAGCGTTGAATTCAATTCTGAAAATAACTGTCGAATACTTTTTCTTAACGATAAAAATTGTAAGCATGATACATTAAGTTCTCCAAATTGTTTAATTAAATTAATTATACTAATTATCTGTAGGTGGTAATGGGTATTATGTGAAACTTTTGGGTTATCTTTCAAATGTTCTCCAAGTGTACCTGATTTTTTTTTAAAAAGTCACTGTAAAAAAACAACACACCTGTATCACAACAGGAGTTTCTGTACCCCTATCGGTGCTTAGGCACTATGTGAGGGACACATTTTCACCCCTACCTAGGGATCGAATAATCGGGTCTTTACCAAATGCATTATTATTTATCGATTGCGTTCAATTGAGTTTTCCGATCAGGATTTCATCGGCAATCACAACGTGACCACCTTCATAGTCTAATCGAAATGTTGGTTTTATTTGGCCCTAATTTAGACCGAGTCCAGTACGAGCGGCAGCGGTGGCAGTGGCAAGGAGAAGGTGATGCCGACCACCATGACAGGTCCCGTCTTCGGCTCGCGCATCCTGGAGGAGGTATCTCCCAACTCGTTGCAGCGCAGCACGTCGTCCGGCAGTCCGCCCAAGTCGCAGAGTCCCCGGCGTCGACCCAAGTCCCTGGCCGACCGCGGCTCCAAGGCGCGTTCGGCCTACTTCGGCGAGTCCAAATTCACTCTGGGCGAGGACTCAATCAGCGAGGTCGGGCCGATTAGATCGTCCACTCTACCCAAGAGCCTCACCTGTCACAACGTCAATATGATACAGGTTATTTCAGATATTCAACACCAATTAATATTTAGGATATATATTTATTTAGATTTCAATATTTACCCGCCAGCAGCCCCGTGGGTGCTATGTCGTGGGTCTCCCAACAGACTGTATGTTGGGCTTTGCCAGTTTGCTACACTGCCGACACACTCTGGAGGAAATAGGAATTTAAATAAGAATCGGATGTACATTGAAACGCTTTAACCATTTCTTCTATTTCTAGTTGGGGCTGGCCACGCAATGCCCTTAACATTACTCCATTCAGAATGCGAACTAGCAACCTAATTTTGATTTCTTTCCTACGATCTTCTAATGACAGCCAATTTGTTTCTTTCATTACAATAGAAAGTGATAATGCAAGGAATTTTATTCAAAACCAAATTAAGCGAATCGGGGAAAAAATTGAGGTGAGTTCTGTGATATTACTTTTTGTTTATATTTTTCCTAGCTGTGTATTCCGTGAAATAATGTTTAAAAATTTTGTTTCATTTGCAGAAAAAACTGGTCAAGTTCCAATGTGATTTTAACTGAGAGGGCTCTGTATCTCTTTAAAGATTTCAAACCTCTGGTAAGCATTGGTTAGTTGCTGTATAGACGAGCATGTTTGTTTACTCAAGACTTGGGGCGTTACACACGAAGTGTTAAGTATCAGATAGCTTAAATTAAAAGATCTGTCATAAAATTTTGACTGCAACTTTAACGTTGCAGAAACGTATTCATAAATTATATTGGTAGTTCATGATAAGATAGTTTTGGTTTTAACAAAAAATGTGTTATTTATTTATACTCGTAGAAGGACAATTCACCAAACAAGTCAGAAGTGGCAGTCGAACTCTCCGGCGCTCAAATTGAGTGGACACCCGACAAATCCAGCAGGAAGAACGTCTTTCAGGCAAATATTGCATTCACTAGACGTTAAATGTCCCTTAATTTTGGATAGGTCATCATTATACCTAATTTGTCGTTCTCTATCATTCATTTTCGTCGTGTAGATCACGGCACTTGCCGATACGCAACTCCTGTTCCAAGATGATGAGGCTCAAAACGCCAAAAAGTGGTTCGAGACCATCTCCAGTATTATCGAAAGACTGGTGAGTCTTTCTCAATGCATATGCAATTATATTAATTGGAGAAATATTGGCATTTGCCTTTTATTTAAAGTATTGTGTTTGTCGTTTTCTTATTCAGAAATATTTTTAAAAATTCCATGCGTGTTCTAATTAGCTAATTTTTACAATTCACTAAATTTAACCTTTTCAGCCAGCGGAACCGTTTGTTCCACTATCTGTTCTTCCTCCAAGACCTGTTGATCTGACAGAGCCCGTCAAGAGCGGTCGTCTTATGCGAAGATCAACAAAGAGAGTTGGTTAGTCATTACAAATTTGTATGCTTTCGATTTGGGCAGAGATCACTTTAATCGTTTCACAAACAGATGCGTTGTTTTAAGTTTATGGATTTGCAATCCTTCTGTTACTGTTAAAAGAGTATTTCTTCGCAATAGCTAAAGAAAACACTGATTTCATTTATGAAAATCATAATATATTAATTTGCATTATCCGTTCCCAAGGTTAAATTTGTTTTTGTGTTAAATTTGTTTTAACTTTTATAACCTTCATTGTATATCACATAATTACTAAAAATTAATTTTAAGGTGTCACCTTCTAAGGTGATCTCAGCTGTGCACGAGTTTGCCGATAACTGTAAACACATTTTCTTCCCCCGTTTAAATTCACCTAACAAAATTAACTTAATTTCATTTCAATGACTCATCGAAATTTTGTGTGCCAGTTATATTTTAATTATTCCTAATCGTTTTTTCCCCATAATAAAATAATTTATTTTGTTGCGCGTTTCAGATGCCAAGGGCTCGGGCAGCAGCAGCACAGAGGACCTGGATACGTCCACGCAGGTGGAGAAGAAGTCTAAGATCCGTGACAAGCTGCGCATGTTCTTCATCCGGCGACCGACGGTGGAGAGTCTGCGTGAGAAGGGCATCTACGAGGAGGGACCGGTGTTCGGCTCTGACTTGCAGACAGTTTGCGCCAAAGAGAAAGCCAATGTGCCAAAGTTTGTCATAAAATGTGTGGCGGCCATCGAAGATAAAGGTGATTGAGTTGTGGTTGTTGGTTACTGACTTATATGATCTGTCTTCAGTTTTGTATCAAACGTTATATAATGGGAGCAAAATTAACATGGGATGCACATTCGGATATCATGATGGGTATACTTGTCGTTGCTGCGGTATATATGTCGTACAGACAACTAATGATATGTTGATGCCCAAATGATGTCTTTTTAAGCATTTTGCTTTTATTTTTATTTGGTATATAGCTGACTCATTTTTACTTATTTTTACATTTGTCCTCTCAGACATGACGGCGGACGGTTTGTACAGAGCTAGTGGCAACCTGTCTCAAGTACAGAAGATAAGATTTAAAATTAATCAAGGTCAGTATTCTAATATAAAATATCGTTATTCGTTAATTTTTCAGTAAGTCCTTGTTAGCTTTTTTCGAATTGGTTTAGAAAAAATATCTTAATTGTTTATTCGTCTATCATTATCGTTTCATCGTGAAAAATGATTTCAACCCCCTGACTCGCTGATTTCAGATAACTATGATATTTTAATTATCGAAGAAGACGTTCACGTACTTACCGGTGCCTTGAAAATGTTCTTCCGAGAACTTAAGGAACCGCTGTTTCCCTGTAAGATGTTTGACAGTTTCCTGAAAGCTATGGGTAAGTTCAATTAGTTTTAATTTTTAATTGCTAAGCATCGACAGAAATTTATAAAATTGAACGTACAGCAAAGCATTGACAGAAATTTAGTTTTCGAGTGATGAACTATTCAATTTTCTCATTTTAGATGTGCCTGATCGTGCGGGAAAAATTGTAGCGTTTCGTGAATTGATTTCTTCACTTCCGCGCCCAAACTACTGCACCCTGAAATATCTTCTAGAGCATTTGCTAAAGTGAGTAGCATTCACGTTGTTAAAGTATCTATTCAAATTTATTTGATGAACATGTTTGGAAAATGTATTCAATGTATTTTCGAAACTGTCTTTTTCCTGACTGTGTTTTGTCTGTTTCCTGAAAATTCGCGAAGCTGTTTCTTGTGCTGTCATTTTTCAAAATAACCACAGCAATGGTTGGCTAGAAAGCACTGAATGGCTAACCCAATGTAATCCGACTTGTTTTAGTTGATTCAAACTAGATCCAAAGTTATTAGATTCGATAATGATTGTTCTGTTTTTTTTTTAACTTAGGGTGACAGAGTATCATGACCAGAACCGCATGCACGTCCAGAATCTGGCTATCGTGTTCGGGCCCACGCTCATGTGGTCCGGCTCCAATCTCGCCAACATTGCCAACGACGTTATCCACCAAAACCAGATCATCGAGTTCTTGCTGCTCGAGTTCGCCTCCATCTTCAGATGACGGCAGCCGCTGACGGTCGGATCCTCCGACGTTTACCGCAACGGTTGATCGAACTCTTGTCAGTACGGCGTAGACGTGGAGTACGGGGGTGTGTCGAGCCACGAAGAACGACTGAGTCTCTTCGAGCGCAGGTGGAACGCGTGCGGAGATATTCTGTGAGAGGTGGCTGCCGATGTTATCGAAACTCCGATCCCCGAAAACACCTCCGTGAAACTCTTCGATGACCCTTCATAGTCAAGCTTGTTCCCGTCACAGAAGTAGAAGGAGTAGAAGGGCCTCTGAGGATCAGTCAAGATGGAGTGGTTAACCCGACCTTCGGAATTTCTGATTGTGCTCTTACGGGTAAGCTGAAGAAATGAATACGTAGTGTCGATATATGCGGTTGGTTAAGACTCAATCTTTGTCTCTCCGTGCTTCAAGTGGTGCCATAACACTGCTCTGGATTTTGTCGACCTACTCAAATCGCTCGAGGTAGTAAGATTTTATCGGGCTCAAAATGACGTAATGATTCTCCCTTACAGCTAGGAGAACTCTTCGAATATTGATTTGGCTTTCATTGTGGCGAATTTATTTAATAGTTAATTTGATTGTCCTAGATGCTATTTCAGTTACCCCATTTCCAGTAATCACTAATAGTTTTTTTCAATAGCATTTTTCTACCATTTGTCATTTACAAGATAAATTCTGATTTTTGCGCTAAACCAGGCAAAAATAATTGAAACCTGAATTTCGAAACTTCTGAAATGTGAAATTAGTAACTCTCCCTCACTGTCATGATCAATAATTGGAGTTTCAAAGTAATTGTGTGACCGTCTGTGCATTATTGTTGAGCATTGCTTCCTTGGATTCATGGTGATAATTCATGGAAACAATTTTAAACTATAAAATTCCTGCTACTGGTCAGACATTTCAACACTCATTCATGGTTCCTACACAAATACTATACGTTTGGTTTGTTAATGTCTATAGCAAATTTTGTTCATAAATGGAGAGCCTGGTGCAGTGAATCCTTCCGCGTGACCGTATCAAACTCCCATTACTCTTA